>PVIW01008063.1:0-65205 GCA_004026585.1 Noctilio leporinus | reverse complement strand
AGAAAGAAGGAACTTGTACCCTTTGCAACAACATGGATGGAACTGGAGAGTATTATGCTTAGTGAAATAAGCCAGTCAGTGAAGGACAGGTATCATATGATCTCACCCATTACGGGACAATAATGAGCAAAACTAACAACAAGCAAAACAGAACCAAGTATATGAATACAAGGAATAGGCCTTCAGTGGTCAGGGGGAATGGGGTTGGGGGGAGGGGGGAGGCAGAGGCAAGAGAGGGGAGCAGCTTAGACAAGAACCTAGTATAAAGGAACCATGGACATGGACAACAGGTGGGATTGACTTTGGGGGGAATGGGTGGGTGGGGAGGGGGACAGAGGGGAGCAAAAAGGGGATGAATGTAATACAACAACAATAAAATTAAAAAAAGAAAAAAAAAAGCTGTTAATGAACCAATTCATTTTGAAAACTGGTAAATCAAAAGAAAGAATAAGCATTTGTTTGCCTTTCTTTTCTGATGGTACCTCAAGATTACCAGAGTGGATTAAGGGAAGATTCACCTAATATAGGAAGAAGGAATCATCAAAACAGAATGTCACCAATTTTACATTTAATGAATTAGAGATCAAGGTAATGAATGGCATCCAAAATAACAGAAAGAAAGACAACATAAGGCCATGTGCTTCCAGATGAAAAAAATGCCACCTTAATGAGGTAGTCTTGCCAAAAAAAGGAACTAATTTTGATCAACGCCATTAGATCTATAAATGGCAAGAGACCCTAGCCTGTATTATGTTACTACAAGCTTTTGTCATACAGGTTAGATCTGAAATGCCAATTTAACAGAAGTACAGGGAATAGAGGAATATATGAAGTGAGATAACCATGGATGTAATTAGCAAACTCTTACAAAGAAAGTGAAGGGAATGAATACTAAAAGGGACTTACTCACATCTGCCATTTGTAATGTATGGATTTTTCCTTGTATCTTTTTTTTTAAGATTTTATTTATTATTTTTAGAGAGAGGGGAAGGGAGAGAGGAAGAAAAGGAGAGCAACATCAATGTGTGGTTGCCTTTCACCTGCCTCCAGCTACGGATCTGGCTGGAGACCTGGCTTGCACCCTGGTTATGTGCCCTGGCTGGGAATCAAACCAGCAACCTTTGGGTTCACAGGCTGGCACCTTATCCACTTGGGCCACCAGCCAGAGTTATTTGTACCATGATCCAAACAAACAGTTAAATAACATGACCAAGTATTTCATTTTTTAATTATTATTTTTTAATTCATTAATCATTTCTAGTAGTTTTTTTTTAAGATTTTATTTACTTTTTAGAGAGATGGGAATGGAGAGAGAAAGAGAGGAAGAGAAACATCAATGATAGAGAGAAGCATTGATCTGTTGCTTCTTGCATGCCCCCAACTGGGGACATGGCCCAAAAACCAGGCAGGTGACCTGACCAGGAATTGAACTGGCAACCTTTCAGCCAGTGCTCAACTCACTAAGCCATATCATCCAGGACATGACTGAGTATTTTATTGTACTGAGAAATTTCTGTTAAAATTATTATACATGATGGCGGTATTGTGCCTATGATCTTTAAAAGGAGTCCTTATAAATTTGAGGTCCATTCTGAAATATTTATGAATGAAATAATGAAATGCCAAATTAATCTATTGGGAACAGGAAATGGGTGGGGTAGAATGGCATAGGTTGACAATGAGTTGACAGTGGTTGAAGCCGGGTGCTGGGCACTGGGTGGGGTCATTATACTATTCTCTCTACTTTGGCATATGTTTGAAATTTTCCTCAAGAATATTTAAAAACAGCCTGTATGTGGGAAGGGAGAGGATGTGTAAAGCTAGTTGCTAGGATATGCAGAGTTATCTCTGGACAACCGAAGGAGTTGGTAACAATGTTGACGTCTCCAGTGAGGAATTGGGGGAAGAGAAACAGGTGAAAGAGGGAGCCTTTTCACTATATCCTCTTTTACATCTGTTAAGTATACATATGTCTAAACTAAAAAATAAAATAAAATGGATTTACTGCTAAATCACAGTGCCTAAGGCAGAAGCAGAAAGGAGTAGAATGCTTAGATCCAAAGAGCAGAAAAAGACTATTTGGGACTGAGGAGAGGAGAAAGACAAGCACCAGCAGCAGTGATCTGAGGTCGTGGAGTCGAGGGCTCCGACTGGAGCTGAGGTACAGAGCAGGATGGGAGGTGGTGGACAGGGATCTTCTGGGTGGGGCATCTCAACAAAAACACACTGCAGAATCTTCCATCCCAGTTTCACAGGTAAGGAAACAAAAGGCTCACAGGAGTGAAGTGACTTGCAAAGGGCAGAGCTAAGATTGAGCGCAAGCCCTGGCCTGATGGCTCAGTGGATGGAGCACTGGCCTGTGAACCCAAAGGTGGCTGGTTCAATTCCCCAGCCAGGGCACATAACCAGGTTGCAAACCAGGTCTCCAGCCAGATCCGTAGCTGGAGACAGGTGAAAGGCAACCATAATTGATGTTTCTCTCCCTCCCTCTTTCTCTAAAAATAATAAAATCTTTTTAAAAAAAAGAGTAACATCTTAGGCCCTGGATGGTAGCACAGTGGTTAAGGCGCCGGCCTCCGAACCCAAAGGTCACAGGTTCGATTCCCCAGCCAGAGCACATAACCAGGTTGCAAACCAGGTCTCCAGTCAGGTCTGTGGCTGGAGGCAGGTGAAACGCAACCATACATTGATGTCTCTCTCCCTCTCTCCCTCTCTGCCTCTTTCCCTTCCCCTCTTTCTAAAAAATAATGAAATAAAATCTTAAAAAAAAAAAAAAAAAGAAGCAGCAGAGAATTCTAGCGGCTTAGAAGCCAAGTAAGCCCAGACAGTGGATCCATGGCAATCCATGTGGATTAATGACAAAGGGATACTCTGGCATTACATAGAACTCCAGGACCATGGAGAGAAAGGGGCAGGTGTCCCCAAGGAGGATACGGGTTTGAATGAACCTAAGCTCTAGAAAATGAAGAGAGTGATATTTTTGCACACCTGCATTTGTGGCCTATATTATAGTAATGGGCCCTGAATCAGTCCAGCCTAGGAATCCATCTCTCTGTGGCTCCACTTCCTAGACTATAAATGAAATTAACAAGGATCCACTTCCTAACATCACTAAGGAAATTTAAAGATACAGTATATATGAAGTAATACTGTAATATAAATAAACCCACACTCACTGAAAGTGTGGGTTTGAAGAGGGACCTATTTTAGATGGGGAGATGTTAGAGAAGACATCTTTGAAAAGGGTATTTATATGAAGGTTTGAGAAGTAAGTTGGTATTATTGGCCAGGGAATCAGTGGAGTGTTAGTTAGGATACTGGTTTGGCTGCTATAAATGTAAACAATAATATAAACAAAGCCACTTTAAAATAGAGCCGGAGCTGCCATGCCAGAGGCACTGCCCTGCACATTGTATACCTCAAACCTTGGACTGTTAAAAACGGGACGAAAGGCCCTGGCTGGGTAGCTCATCTGCTTAGAACATTGTCCTGACACGCCAAGGTTGCAGGTTCAATCTTCAGTCAGAAGCAACCAGTGAATGCGTAAATAAGTGGAACACTAAATCTCTGTCTCTGTCTCTCTCAAGTCAATTTAAAAACAAGAAAATACAAAATAAATTTTAAAAAACTTTGCAAAGATAACAAGAAAGTGGTGATTATGACTATTGGACTGATGACTATCCGACTGGAAATTTAAAACCTTGTTTAAAATTATCATTAGTCTGTTAGCTTACTTGCACCAATAGAAATGTCCCCACTTCTACTGATGTAATTGTCCCCCTTCCTCTTCTCATAAATACCCATTACCTTTGTCTCCAAACAGGAACACTATTTGGGCTTCTGCATGAATGAAAGAGTCACAAAGAGTTATTCTTATTGTTCTCAAATAAATACTTGTTGCTTCTCACTTTGAAAGGTCGTGTTCTTTTTAAGGTAACATAACAAAAGTCAAACCAGCAGAAGGTAAAACCAGATAGAAGTTTACTTTTCTCCTAAGTCACCTAAGTCCAGGGCTGTTACTGCATTTCCTCAGGGTCAGGGACCCAGATGGTCACCTCATAGTCCAAGCTGGCTGGTTTATCACCTGCATCACACACACATTCTGGCCAGCAGGAAAGAAAATGAAGTGCATGCTTCTTTCCTTTAAGGCCATGACCTAGAAGTTGGACACATCACATGGCTCACATATCATTAGCCAGGATTTAATCCAGTGAAAATTACGGTCTTTCTCTAAGTGTGCTTAATTAAGCCACAGGGATCTAGCACGAAAGGGATCAAAGGTGAAGGGGTGTTAGGGGAGAGTTAGCAGTCTCTGCTATAATCAATGAAAGACAGTCCTAGGCAGAGGGAACAGCTTGTGCACACAAAGACTTCCAGAGAAAATGATACTAAAGCTGGGTATTGAAGCTTGATTAGGAGTGAGCTAGTCAAAGGGGACAGTCTGGGTAGAAGCATGGAAATCAGAGAAATGCCAGTTTCCGGGGACATGAAGTCCAGGGTGGCTGAGGAATTAAGAGCAAGAAGAAAAGTCTCTGGTGAGAATGCAGGTAATTAAAGGTCAGGGAGGCTGAGAAACTTGGCCAGAGCCACAGCCTGGTCCTGTGATGTTGGGTGAAGTCAGGACTCAACTGGTCAAGTCAGGACTCCAAGCCAGATTTATAGGATGCTTACAGTTTTAAAGTTACTATTTTGTTCAATGGGAGTTTTGTTTGTTTTTACTTTTTTTCACTGCATTAACTCATACCCTAGAATCCCTGGACACAGTGCCCAGGTATCCACATTTTATTTTTTCTTTTTTAAAGATTTTATTTATTATTTTTTTAGAGGAGAAGGGAGAGTGGCAGAGAGGGAGAGAGACAGAGAGACATCAATGTACGGTTGCCTTTCACCTGCCTCCAGCTACAGACCTGGCTGGAGACCTGGCTTGCAACCTGGTTCTGTGCCCTGGCTGGGAATCGAACCAGTGACCTTTGGGTTCGCAGGCCGGCACTTTATCCACTGAGCCACCAGCCAGGGCTATTTTTCTTTTTAAGCTCCTCAGGCAATTAATTCATGGGCAGGAAGGATTGAGAATCAGTGGATGTGACCATCTTCCTCTATCCCAGAGCATGTTCTGGTGACCTTAACTTCCTTATTCCTACTGTCTAGGCGGGTGCTATTTTATCATACCAGAAATGCAACATGCCAAAGCAGAATAAGGCCTGGGTGATTTATTCCCACATCTCAGCATGCTACATGCAAGAAAAGGAGCCAAGATTCTTCTCCCTATGCTTCCCCCCCGCCTCGACCCCGCCACTATGACTCCTACTGAACCCAGAAAAACCGTGTTCATGCTTCCTGTTATCTACCAGACCCAATAAGCAGAGACAGAAATTTAATCTTGATGGGGGCTTTATTCAGATGGGCGATCTGAGAAAACAGAGGGTTTGCACCCTAACAGACTGTCTTACATTCTATTATAAACAGGCCCTTTTTATAAGGAGAAAAAAAATGTGTAGGTAAAGGGTTTGGAATTCAGGAAAAAGTTAATGAGACCAAAGCTGCAGCATTCTTCCTTTGTGTCCTGGGTGGAGGTCTTCTTGTCCTGGAGCCAAAGTGGGTCATTCCTCCAGTTCTTAAAAGAATAAATTTTATATACATTATTACTAAGCTTATTAAGTGGAGTCAAGGTGGGTCATTCCTTCAGTTCCTTAAAACAATAACTTTTACAGACATTAATTACTAAGCTGATTGGCTGTCACCTGAAACTAAAATTTTCCAACATTTGAGTCCCAGGTGAGAAACAGGCTTCCAGCTTGGTTGGGGGCACGGAGGGGGTGCAGGCAGGCAGCTGCTGGGGCTCCCTCTTCCCCCAGGCAGCACCGATCCTGACCCCCAAAGTGGTCCAGCCCTGACTCCCACCCAACCCTCAGGCAGCACCGGCTAAGGCTCAATGCAGATAGAGCCCGCTCTCCGCTCCAGCTCCCGCCCCCTCTAGCTGGGCAGAACCCCGGGGGCCCAATGCAGAGGGGTTGTGGGTGGTTAGGAGGAAATTCCAGAGGAACGAACATTGGAACTGCCTCCTTTCAGTCTGCTGTGGGCCTGTGCAGTGCATTCCGCGTCCCTAGGAACGCAGTTGGCCCCAAGGGCACTTCTCTACTGGAGTCACCCTTTCCGTCAACATCCAGTTAAGGATACCTCCATCTCAGGCAAGATGGGATCCTTCCACTTCAAATTTAAGGTTTAACAGGCTGCATGCAGTCTACTTCTTCAGGAGCTGCTGGCTCCTGTGCCTGAAACCCCTTTGCATTCACCCAGGGACCCCGTCTCTTTGTCGCCATGCCCACATTACACCATAAACCCAAGATGCTTGTGTAGAGCAGAATATATATTCCCATGGCTTTGGGAGTGATTGTGGGTAACCGCACCCCAGGGCAGAAAACCTCACATTCAACGTTAGAGTTCCCTTAAACAGTTGACAGTCACTCCTGTGTTACAAGTGATTGAAACCCATCTGAAACCAGCCTTAGCTAAAAAGGGAAGTGACTGATTCACTAATTGGAAAGTATGAGGAGAAGATTTCAGGTCTGGCTGGATCCAACACCTACATGAGGCTTGGAGCCTTTCCTCTCTGGTCTCCTCTCTCTCGTCCCCTCTCACTTCGTGTTTCTTCCTCCTCCTCTGTCTGCGTATTTCTCTCCCTCTCTCCCGCTCCCTCCTCCCCTCCAACCTCTCCATCATTAGATGCTAATTGCTCACACACACACTCCAGTTGTGACAACCCTAAATGTATCTAACATTGCCAAAATGTGTGTGTGAATCACCCCTCCCTCCCCTCTCATTTCACAACCACTAGCTTAAAGGAAGAAACCTTGACCTGTGAGATAATTATGGATTGGAGCAGGGAGAAAAATGAGTTTATGAGTCCTGAATCTAGATTTTTCAGAAGATAAGATTCCTAAGGCCACATTTTTAGCTGATTTGGGGAGAACTTATATGAAGTCCCCTCTTACTAGTCCCTGAAACTTTCTGGGTCACTGCCATTGTTGCTTTTTATATTTTAACACTGTGAGATAAAAGAGTATTTGAGAAGTTAAAGCATGGCACAAACATGACAGAATGTTTTTCAAGGTCAAGTAAACTAGTCTTGAGAGCAGGGTTTGATTGTCACATCTGCATCAAATTAGTGGCTTTTAAAGATGCATTAAATTGTACCTTTGATCTAATAATTGCCTTTTGCTGAACCAAAAGCCATTGTTAACTTCTTCAACTCAAAGAAAAATGGGATTTTCTCGGAGCTGACATGTAAGAGATGATGCTCACCCAGGCTTGGTTCTAACTTGACCATTTTCTTCCCAGATTTTGGAAAATAATATCTGGCTCTCCTTCTGAACTTAGTTTCTTTCATCTGAAAGCAAAAAGCCTATATATACTCTCTGTTTCCTTTTCCATCCAGGTTTCTGGAAACAACCAAATGAAAGTACAATTACTGTCAAATGTGCCCTGGCTGGTGTGGCTCAATGGGTTGGAGCATCATCTCAATTACTGTCAAATGCATTGACTATCTTTGTCAGTGGTTTCTGGTGCAATTATTCTGTCTTCCTTTCCAGTGGTTAAAGGCAACACTGCGGTAGGTAGTTAGACATGAGGCCAGGTACAGAATATTGCCAGGGTGGAAAAGAACCTGGTACCTAGCTACCAGGGTAACCTTTTCTCCTGTGGCTTGTTGCCAGTCATTTGGCAGAACCCTTGGAGTAGGAACAAGAGGTCAAAGAGTGGCCCAAGCAACTCCTATGTAGACCCTTGCACAACCACTCCCTTAGCATTAACCCCTATGGATAACACCTGGGCCGCAGTTGTGTTTCAGCTCCAGGCCCAAAAAAGCAGCAAAACCAGACAGAAGACAGACGATGCCACTGCTGACCACAAGACCAACTGCAATGACTAATGATCCCCTGCTATGGCACCATCCAATCCGTGGAGACCATGACCCTGAAAGAAAGCACCTGAAAAACTGATGAATAGATTATTGAATCCACCCCTGGGACCTCCCCTAAAATCCTTGCCCTCAAAAGCCCTTAGGATGGAGGACCCAGCAGCTCTCCCTCCCTGGAAGGGGGCACGCACACCTGTGGCTTTCCCCTCCCCTTCTTCCCTTCGCCCAAGCACTTGCTCCAAGGGCCCTTCTTTTTCTTCTGCAACTTGATTTTTTTTTTTTAATAATTTTTTTAAAGATTTTATTTCATTATTTTTAGAAAGAGGGGAAGGGAGAGAGGCAGAGAGGGAGAGAGACATCAATGTATGGTTGCGTTTCACCTGCCTCCAGCCACAGACCTGGCTGGAGACCTGGTTTGCAACCTGGTTATGTGCCCTGGCTGGGGAATTGAACCTGCGACCTTTGGGTTCACAGGCCGGCACCTTAACCACTGTGCTACCAGCCAGGGTCTACAACTTGATTTTTTGTTTGTTTGTTGGTTTGTTTTTAAGATTTTATTTATTTACTGTTAGAGAGAGGGCAAGGGAGGAAGAAAGAGAGGTAAAGAAACATCAGTTGTGAGAAATAGATTGATTGGTTGCCTCTTACACACCCCCAACTGGGGAACCTGGCTTGCAACCCAGGCATGTGCCCTGACTGGGAATTGAACCAGTAACCTTTCGGTTTGCAGGCTGGTACTCAATACACTGAGCCACACTGTAACTTGTTTTCTAAGCCCACACCCAGCTAGCTCACTTTTCCTACCTCTGTGACTTTCTAAATAAACTTTCTCTTATAGTTTGAGTCTTGGCTCTGAATTCTTTCTTAGCCAGGACTCAAGAACTAAGGTTGCTGAACCAAGGTTTGGGCTGACCCCACTGGTCAGTCTAACATTTGGTGATGTTTTCACTGCCACTAACAACTCTTTTATTTTCTTTTTCTTTATTTTTTTTAACAGTTTGGTTTTTTTTTTTAATGGAACACATCATGAATTTGCATGTCATCCTTGCGTAGGGGCCATGCTAATCTTCTCTGTATTATTCCAATTTTAGTATATGTGCTGCCAAAGTGAGCCCTATTTTAACATTTTTGCTTGCTCTGGACCATAATATCTCAGGAATAAATCTCTGAAGATCCCTTTGCAAACCGAGTAAATAAATACCTGAATTGTTGGATTTTAAGCTGTATTATATGCAACTGACTTTTTTTGGGTCAAAAATAATTGAATATCAGCAACTTTTTATGCTACAACCTAGTATTTATGGGGACCCAGAAAAGCCATAGGAAGAACAATACTCTCAGCTTCCAGACACAAGGGGTCAGAGGTATCCTTAGGTTAGAAATGGTCCCCAAATCCCAACAATGCCTGGTGTAGAGCTTCAGCTACCATTACAGCCAATTCAGGTGTGTCCCTTTTGGACATAGATATTAGTGGTTTCTTGGAGACAGGAAGTAGGGGGCAGGGAAGAAGGAATGGGAGGGACACAAAGGGACACAAAACTTTTGAGGGTGATGGAGGTGTCCTATCTGGATGGTGGTGATGGTTTTATAAGTGTAAATATGTGTCAAAACTCAAAATCAAAATGTATGCTTAAAATGTGTGCCAATTATTGTATATCAATTGTTTAAATAGTTATAACGTATTTTGAATTGTTTCAATCAAAGAATATGTACTACTTTTTTTTTTTATCCTCACCCAAGGACATGTTCATTAATTTTAGGGAGAGAGGGAGAGAGAGAGAGACAAAAAGAGAGAAACAGCGATCAGTTGCCTCTCACACACCCTGACCAGGGATTGAACCTGCTATTTAGGTATGAGCCCTGACTGGGAATCAAACCTATAACCTTTTGGTGTATAGAATGATGCTCTAACCAACTGTGCACCCAGCCAGGGTTGTATTACTAATTAATTATAAAATGATTTTGTCACATACATTAGGATAGCCACTACCGAAAGAATAGAAAATAACCAGTGTTGATGAGGATATGGAGAAGTTGGTACCTTTGTGTACTATTGATAGGAACATAAAATGGTGTAGCTGCTATGGAAAACAGTATGGCAGAGCCTCAGAAAACTAAAAATAGAACTACCATATGATCCAGCAACCTCACTTCTGGGTATATATACCCAACAGAATTGATGACAGGATCTCAAAAAGATACTTGCCCTCTCATGTTCATCACAGCATTATTCACAGTAGCCAAGAGATGGAAGAGCACACATGTCAATAGACAGGTGAGTAGATAAAGAAAGTATGGTATATATACCTATAGTGGAATATTATACAGCCATAAAAAGAAGGAAATCTGTCATATGCTACCATATGAATGAACCTCAAA
This sequence comes from Noctilio leporinus, assembly GCA_004026585.1. NCBI lineage: Eukaryota > Metazoa > Chordata > Mammalia > Chiroptera > Noctilionidae > Noctilio > Noctilio leporinus. The sequence goes on along the minus strand of PVIW01008063.1, from coordinate 54,911 downwards.
GACATTATACTAAATTAAATAGGCCAGTCAGAAAATGACAAATACTGTATTATTCCACTTATATGAAGTATATAATATTTTCAGAAGAAATGAGCTGTCAAGCCATGAGAAAACATGGAAGAACCTTAAATGCATATTACTAAGTGGAAGAAATCAGTCTGAAAAGTGTATGATTTTCAAAATCCATATTGTATGATTACAACTACATGACATTCTGGAAAAAGCAAAACTATAGACAATAAAAAAATCAGTGGCTGCAGTGGAGAAGGATAAATAGAGGATTTTTAGGGCAGTGAGAATAGTCTGTATGATACCACATGTCCTTATACAGTCGTTCAACCCATAGAATGTGCAACATCAAGAGTGAACTGTCATGTAAACTACAGATTCTGGGAGATGATGATTTGTCAAAGTAAGTTAATCAATTGTAACAAATGTACCAGTCGGGTGGGTGATGTTGACAATGGGGGAGACTGTGCATGTGTGAGGGCAGCAGGTATAAGAGAAATCTCTGTACCTTCCCTCAATTTTGCTATGAGCCTTAAACTGCTCTAAAAAAAAAAAAAAAAAAAGTAGCCCTGGCTGGTGTTGCTCAGTGGATTGAGCACTGGCCTGTGAACCCAAAGATCGCTGGTTTGATTCCCAGTCAGTGTGCATACCCAAGTTGTAAGCCAGGTCTCCAGCCAGGTCTGTAGCTGGAGGCAGATGAAAGGCAACCATACATTGATGTCTCTCCCCCTCTCTGCCTCTCTCCTTTCCCCTCTCTCTGAAAATGATAAATAAAATCTTTTCTTTTAATTTTTTAAATTTATTATTTCCAGAGAAAGGGGAAGGGAAAGAGGCAGAGAGGGAGAGAAACATCAATGTGTGGTTGCCTTTCACCTGCCTCCAGCCACAGACCTGGCTGGAGACCTGGCTTGCAACCTGGTTATGTGCCCTGGCTGGGGAATCGAACCAGCGACCTTTGGGTTCGCAGGTCGGCACCTTATCCACTGTGCTACCAGCCAGGGCTAAATAAAATATTTTTTTTTAATGTTTTAATAAAAAATTAAAAATAAATAAAAAGTAAAAAGTAATGAGAGAACAAGATCCTTTTTATAGCTAACGTCTATTTGATAAAGCCATGGAAGCCTGAGTTTATGCAGTGCCATTGTTCTTTTAAAAAGGGATGTCTGGAGGGTAGGAGGGGATGAGATGAATGTAATACAACAACAATAAAATAAAATTTGAAAAGATATAAAAATAAAATGGGATGGCTGGGATGAGCCATGGAAAAGGACAACATGTGGGATTAACTGTGGGAGGGAGGTTGGGGAGGGGAGCAGGGGAGAGCAGCTGGGGAGGAATGAGATAAATGTAATACAACAACAATAAAATTAAGTTAAAGTACAAAAAAAAAGAAAAGAAGGATGTCTGATTGGCGCCATCCAGTCTTCCGCGTTGTGTTTTCTGTTGACTTGGTAGTGAAGCAGCAGGTGAGTCTGATTTTTCAGTGTCTTCTGGGGCCTAGCTTCCTCATTTCCATTTACCTGCTAAGAAGTGGCTTTTTTCCTTCTCGTGGCCACTAGAGGGAGCAAGGACCGGCGCAGCTGCCGCACTTCGGAGGAGCCAGGCTGCGGGGGATGAGGCTGTGGCCTTGATTCCGCCTAGAGCCCCCGCCCCCACTCCCACCTCCCCTGCTCTTTGAAGAAGGGAACAGCAGACTCTCCAAAGCCCCAGGGCTACGGGCAAGTAGCTCTACATCAGAGCATCTGGTGGTATCAGGGGCAGCAGTTCCAGGAGACCCAGAGAAACAGCTTCAGGGGGTCTTGGCTCCTCCTCAATTCTACATTCTTGAGGCTTGACCTCAGGAGCCACCACAGGACAGTGGGAACCTGCCCAGCCCCTCTCCAGACAGTCTGGCTGTGTCTGAGAGCGCACAGGTACGTTACAGGCTAGAATAACCCTGTAATGGATCAGGCTGCGCTTCCTGTACAAGTCTTGGTTTTCGTTTACTGTAAGTAATCCTGTTTCTCCGATGAGACTTGAGAGCAAGAGGAGGTAAAAGACCGGATCAGAGCTCTGGGTTTCCTGAAACCAAAACAGCAGTAGCCAAAGGCGCCAAAGCAGAAACTGGGACCAACCTAGGCCTCTGAATTTTACCTAATGAACTTTGCATTGGGAAGTGCAAAGGACCTTGGGATCCAGAGTTGGACAGACAGGTTCAAACCCAGCTCTCCCATCTACCATCAGGTCTAGTTATTTTCCCTCAGGGCCTCAATTTCTTCATCTTAAAAGTGGGAATGATATTCAGGAAAGTATTATGAGCCAATGGTTCCTTAGCACCCACCACAGTAGGGCCTTAACTAAATCTAAAATTGGACAGTGGCTTGAGACAACCATGTTATTATCCTTCCAATCCTGTGAATGAACTGGGCTTGCTGGGCTATTCTGCAGCTGACCTTGCTTTGTATCTCTCACACTGTTTCAGTGCAATGGGCTGAGGTCATCTGGAGGCTAAAATGAGAGGCTGGGAAGTCGGGGCCCCTCTCCACTCCAAGCTGTCTCAGGGTCTCTCCTTTTCACACCAGCCTCTCCACCTCCAGCAGGACTGCTGAGCTTTTTGTACTGCATCTTGGGACTCCAAAAAGAGCAAAAGTGGAGCTGCCCAGTCTTTCCAATGCTTGGGTCTGGAGTGATACTACATCTCACCTGTTACTGTCCCTTGGTCAGTCCCAGGCAGCACAGGCTCAGAGTGGGTGGAATTTACCCCGGAGAGTGAGTATTAGAGATTCAGCTCACAAAGGACCACTATTAAGGGACTAGACACCAGAATGGTGTAACAAGTTGCCACAAATGTAATGACTGAAACCAACAAACATTTGTTCTCTTAGAGGAAAGAAGCCCTAATAAGTCTCACTAGGCTAAAGTCAGAGTGAGGCCAAGTTGCTTTTGCTTCCAGTGGCTCTAAGAGAGGATCCTTTTCTTTGCTTCTTCCAGCTTCTAGAGACCATTTACATTCCTTGAGTTGTGGCTCTTCCCCAACCTCAAAGCACATTACTCCAACCTCTGCTTTCATGTCGTGGCTCCTTGTTCTTATGTGATGCTCCTGCTTCCTCTTATAAGAACCCTTGTGATTACATTGGATCTACCTGAATAATCCAGCATAATCTCCCCCTCTCAAGGTCACATGATTAGCAACCCTAATTTTATCTGCAACCATAATTCCCTCTTGCCAAGTAACACAATGTCTTCATAGATTCCAGGCATTGGGACATGCTCATCTTTGGGAGACACTATTCTGCAGGTAGGAAGAAAAGTACTTCATTGATTTTACTACATTTCTTCCCAAAACATTATTTTAGAGATTAGGTTTATCTCTAATGATATTTAGATATCATTATAATGAATGATGTTTCAGGAAAAATGTTGCTCATGCTCTTACGTTCTCTTTGCTGTTGCTATTGTTGTTGTTGTTTTCATTCAACAAACATTACCTGATCCTCACGTCCCTGTGCTAAAGACTGTACAAAACAGATAAACAAAACACAATCCCTGCCTGCGAGAAGTTCACACTGTGGCTTCTCTCAGAAACCATTTCCTTTTCATCTTGCTCACAGAATTTTTTTTTAATTTTATTATTTTTAAAGATTTTATTTATTATTTTAGAGAGAGGGGAAGAGAGAGGCAGAGAAGGAGCGAGACATCAATGTATGGTTGCCTTTCACCTGCTTCCAGCTACAGACCTGGCTGGAGACCTGGCTTGCAACATGGTTATGTATGCCCTGGCTGGGAATCGAACCAGTGACCTTTGGGTTTGCAAGCTGGTGCCTATCCACTAAGCCATCGGCCAGGGCTATGCTCACAGAGTTTTGTACACACTGGAATGGGCCCAACGCCAGGGCATGAATCATGACTGGTTTGAGCCAAAGGTGGAACGCTATGGCTCACAGATCAAGTCCAGCCTGCCACCCATCCTTGTAAATCAAGTTTTATTGAAACACAGCCAAACTCATTCATGGCAGTATTATCTGTGGCTACTTTTGCACTGTAAAGTCTATAAAGGCAGAGCTGAGTAGTTGCAAAAAAAGAAGGTAGCCTACAAAGCCAAAAAGATATACTATCTGACCCTTTGTACACAAATTATCTGACCCCTGGTTTAAGCTAGTAATGGTTAACACTGGCTATATATTAGAATCATTTGAGGAAAGTATCTTTTTTTTTTTTTTAAAGATTTTATTTATTTATTTTTAGAGAGAGGGAAAGGGAAAGAGAGAGAGAAACATCATGTGTGATTGGCCCTCAAACACCTCCAACTAGGTCCTGGATCAGGCATGTGCCCCAACTGGGAATCAAACTGATGACCCTTTGGTTTTCAGGCCAGTGCTCAATCCAATGAGCCACACCAGCCAGGGAGAAACTATCTTTTCTTTTTTTAATTTTAAAAAATATTTTATTACTTTTAGACAGAGGAGAACAGAGAGAGGCAAAGAGGGAGGAAACATCAATGTATGGTTGCCTTTTTCACCTGCCTCCAGCTATGGACCTCCTGGAGACCTGGCTAATAACCTCATTATGTGCCCTGGCTGGGGAACTGAACCAGCGACCTTTGGGTTTGAAGGCTGAAACCTTATCCACTGTGTCACCAGCCAGGGCCAGAAACTATCTTTTTTAAAAAACCCAGTCCTGGCTGGTGTGACTCAGTGGATTGGCTCCGGCCTGTGAACCCAAAGGTTCAGTTCCCCAGCCAGGGCATATAACCAGGTTGCAAGCCAGGTCTCCAGTCAGGTCCTTAGCTGGAGGCAGGTGAAAGGAAACCATACATTGATGCTTCTCTCCCTTTCTTCCTCCCTCCCTGCCCTTCTCTCTGAAAATAATGAATAAAGTCTTTTTTTTATATATATATTTTATTTATTATTTTTAGAGAGGGGGGGAGAGGGAGAGGCAGAGAGGGAGAGAGACATCAATGTCTAGTTGCCTTTCACCTGCCTCCAGCTACAGAGCTGACTGGAGACCTGGCTTGCAACTGGGTTATGTGTGCCCTGGCTGGGAATTGAACCAGCGACCTTTGGGTTTGCATGCCAGCACATTATGCACTGTGCCACCAGCCAGGGCTGAATAAAATCTCAAAAAGCAAAACAAAATAAAAACCCTGGACCCCACTCCTAGAGCTGTAGTTTATTTATGGGTGGACTCTGGGCTATCCAGATGATTCTGTTGGGCAGCTAAGATTGAGAACTACTCATCTAAGACAATCATGGCAATTACATTGCTGTTTAACAGGACTGACTTGGGGATAGGGTAAGATGAGAACCAATTCTGGCCGATTGACCATAATGGGAAGTCCGCTGTGGGATGGGATGGTTCCAGTAAAGATTTCCCACCCTTATATAAAAACAACATGAAGAAGAAGTGACTCTATTTATCACCTCCTCTCCCTTCCTGCTATAGATGCTGTTGTGTAAGAGTTTGATGATTGGAGCTGTGGCAGCTGTCTTACGACCATGAGCGGAGGAGCTCAAGGTTGAAAAGCCACAATAATGAGAATGGCGGAGAAGAATAGCGAAAGCCTGGGTCCTTGATGACATCACTGACCTGCCAGACCAACCCTGGATGGCCTGCCTCTGCACTTGTTAAATAACAATACATCCTTATGATTTGAGCCCCCCTGGTGGGGTTGTCTGTAACTTGCAGCTAAATATATTTATAAATGACACAATATTCTAGTAGGGAGACAAACAGAAAAGTTGCAGTTATAATTGAATGGGTGTAGTGAGTTGAATGGTGACCTCCCAAAAGATATGTTCACATTCTAATCTCCAGAACCTGTGAATGTGACCTTATTTGAAAATAGGTCCTTTGTATATGTCATTAAATTAAGGATCTTGAGATGTGATCATCTTGGATTGTCCAAGTCAAGTGTCCTTATAAGAGAGAGTAAAGGAGACACAAAGTGCCAAAGGCCATGTGAAGACAGAGGTGGAGATTGGAGTCATGCAGCTACAGGCCCTTAATGCCATGTCAGAAGTCACCAGAAGCTAGAAGAGGCAAGGAACAAATTCTTTCCTACAGTGCCCAGGGGAAGACAGCTTGATTAAATTTCAGACTTCTGGCTTCCAAAACTCTGAGAAAATCAATTTCTATTGCTTTAAACCACCCAATTTGTGGTAATTTGTTAAAACAGCCACAGGAAACTAATATAGTGGGTAAACACTACAGTACAACTAGGAAGTGGAAAAGGCATAGAACTCAACCAGGGAGCAATCCGATTACATTCCCACACACAGTTTATTCTTAAACTCATCTCTTTCTCCAGTAAGTGTCAGTGATCTGCTGCTCTGACCTAACAGTGAGACTTACATACAGGATATGGCATTAAACAAAAGAGCTTTTCTTTCTTTCTTTCATTATTCTAAATGTAAATAATTTTTTTAATTTTTCAATTACAGTTATCATACCATATTATATTAGTTTCAGATATACACTCCATTGATTAGACATTACATTACTTAATAAGTGATCATTCTGATAGATCTTGTAGCCACCTGTTCTGACACCATATGTAGTTATTAGAATATAATTAACTATATTGCCTATGCTGTACTTTACATCCCCATGGTTATTCTGTAACAACTAATTTTTACTTTTTAATCCGTTTACCTTTTTCTCCCATCCTCCCAACCCCACTCCCATCTGGCAACCAACAACATATTATTATCTGTATCTATGAGTCTGTTTCTGTTCTGCTTGTTCATTTATTTTGTTTTTTTCAGATTCAATTGTTGATATTTTATTGTTCATACTTTAATTGTTCATATTTTTATCTCTTCCTTCTTCTTCTCCTTCTAGAAGATCCTTTAATATTTCATGTAATACTGGTTTAGTGGTGATAAACTTCTTTAGCTTTTTCTTGTCTAGGAAATTCCTTTTCTATCCTTGAGTTCTAACTGATAGCTTTGAGGGATAGAGTAATCTTGGTTATAGGTCTTTGCTTTTCATCACTTTGAATATTTCTTGCCAATCCCTTTCGGTTTGATAAGTTTTTATTGATAAATCAGCTGACAGTCTTACAGGAGCTCCCTTGTAGGTAACTAATTGTTTTTCTTTTGCTGTTTTTAAGGTTCTCTCTTTGTCTTTTTTAAAAAAGATTTTATGTATTTATTTTTTGAGAGAGAGAGAGAAAGGGAGGGAGAAGAAGGAGGAAAACATTAAAGTGCAAGAGATAATTGATAGGTTCCTGGTGCCAAGTATGTGCCCTGACCAGGAATGGAATCAACAACCTCTTGGTTCACAGGCCAGCACTCAATCCATAAGCCATACCAGACAGGAACCTTCTTGATTTTCATCTGCCACATGTGAATATGGGATCAGCCCATTCTGCATCTTCACCCCTCCTACCAGCCTCAATGTGTCTTCTTCTTTATTTTTACATTTTTAAAGGTTCTGTTTATTTTCACAGAGAAGGGAAGGGAGGGAGAAAGAGAAGAACACCGATGATCAAGAGAAACATTGATTGGTTGCCTCTTGCAATGGCCCACAACCCAGGTATGTCCTGATGGGGAATCAAACCAGTGACCTTTTGGTTCTTAGGCCAATTTTCAGCTCACTGAGTCACACTAGCTAGGGCGTGTGACTTCTTCTTTAAATCCTAGTTGTAGGACTTTCATTCATCTATATTTCAGATGGTTCAGATGGTTCTAAATGATGGCCATTCTTTAGTTTATTTGTAATTTTTTTTAATCCTTACTAAGGACACTTTTCATTGCTTTTTAGAGAGAGAGGAAGGGAGGGGGCATCAATGTTTGAGAGAGAAACATCAATTATTTGCCTCCTATTGTACCCTAACTGGGGGTTGGGTCCACAATCTAGGTATGTGCCCTGACTAGGGATCGAACCCACAACCCTTCAGTTTATGGGGCTATGTTCCAACCAACTGAGCCACACCAGCTAGAGGTAGCTGAAATTTTGATGTGATTGTGGGAGGATGCAAGTACTGAATTTACCTGCATGACCGTCTTGACTAAAAGTCCCCTTGACACTCCCCATTTTTGAATTCACAAAGGAAAACAATATCAAACAAGCAATTTTAATACATGGTGAGCACTGTAATAAGGGGTTTAGAACTACACAGAAGGACATCCAGACTTTGGATGAAAGCTTGCTAGTAGAGATGTCATTTGAGTTGATAAATGAACAAGTGAAAGTCAATCAGCACAAAGTATGCTCTCAGATGGTAGCTCCTTTTCTTCCTTCACATTGAGTCTATGTTTGGTGTTGACATCTGAAAAAGAATGCAACAGGTGGACCAGACACAAACTTAAACCATCACAAAACAAGACTCCTCTGGAAGCACCAAAGCAAGTGCCTGGTACACCCAGAGTGTTCAGCTTCCCCTGGATTAGCCTGAAATTCAGGATCTGAGTTCAAGTCTCAGCCCTGCCTGACACTCTCTTGGAATGTTCGAAATGTCATTTCAACTCCCTGAACACCAGTCCCTTCTTTGGTGATTCCTTTTTGAGCCTATCCATGTTCTCCAGGGCTAGATGTAAACATTGGGTTTCTTTTGATGCGGAATAACATCATCAAGGCCAAATGCCCTGGTTTTACAGAGGAGGAAACAGGCCTAGGGAGAGGAACAGCTTACTGTTATTGGTGGGCTTGGGAGCTTAAGCATCCTGCCTTTAGTACCGAGCTCATCCACAATCAATTGCCTCTTCCCCATAAAGGGAAAGTCCAGAGGGCTCTGGATCTGACCAGTGGTGGCATGTTTTTTGGATCTTTCTATCAAACTATGGCAGCTTATAGGGAGACCAGCTTCCTCTTGAGAAATACATCTGCTCTAAAAAGGCACTAATACTGAAAATGGCCAAAATGGTGGAAAAGCCATAGTAAGAACAACATGCAATCATTTAAAAAACTGATGTTGCACAAGATGTTTATGATATATCTTTTAAAATAAAGTATATTTATATATGCAGAGAAGCTGCAAAGATAGTACAGGGAATTTCCATATACCTGCATTCAATATTCCTGATTATTATCTAAATCTGCATGATACACTTGTTACAATTAATGAGCAAATATTGTTACATTACGACTAACTAAAATACATGCTTTATTCAGAGTTTCTTAGCTTTTACCTAATATCTTTTGTCTGTTATATGGTCCCATCTGGGATACCACATTATTTGTTATATCCCCTTTGGCTGCTCTTGGTTGTGATCATTTCTCACACTTTCCTTGTTTTTGATGGCAGTTTTCAGATGTACTAGTTAAGTATTTATTAAATGTCCTTCATTGGGATTTGTCTAATGTTTTTCTCATGATGAGCCTGAAGACCTCACTTACAAATTGCCATTCTCATCACATCAAGTCAAGGGTGTATATCAGCATAACTCTCATTATTGATGTTGACCTTGATAATGACCTGGATAAGGTCATGTCTATCAGGTTTCTCCACTGTCCATACTTTTGATTTAATCCATGACATTTTTTTTGGCCCAACTTTACTGGATGTACACGGACGTGCAATAAAATGGTAAATTTTTAGTAAAATTAACAACATACCATAAAAGTGTTACATTTTGAAATAACTTTATTCTTATATGTGAATACACAAAGTCATACAAAGTCATTATTTTTAAAATTGTTCATAAAAGTTTCCATTTGCTGCAATAATAGACTCGATTAGACTTTAGAATCTTGAGCATGCTTTAATTAACTTTTCTTTATCCATGGACATCATAATGTTTTCAATCTTAGCTTGAACAGCCTCTTTATTAGAATGAGGTTGTTTATTAACTTTTCTCTCACAAATGCTCCATACATAATAGTCTAAAGGATTTGCATCTGGTGAACTAGGCAGCCAGATTTCCTTTGACCGGAATTCAGGAACATTGACACTGAGACATTCTTGCACCATTTTGGCATTATGTGCTGGACAAGCATTTTGTTGGAAAATAAAATAATGTCCATTTGTGACTTGCTTCATCCATGGTACAACTACCAAAACATCAAGGTAAACATCAGCAGTCACCTTCAAGCCTTGTGGAAACAAATGCGGGGGCATGATATCTCCTTCATTGCTGACAACACCTAACACCATCACTATAGCAGGAAATTTCATTTTCATGACAATATTTTCATGAAAATAATGAATAAAATCTTTTTTTAATTTAAAAAAAGATTTGATTTTATTATTTTGAGAGAGAGAGGAAGGGAGAGAGGCCTCAATGTATGGTTGCCGTTTTTCACCTGCCTCTAGCTACGGACCTGGCTGGAGACCTGGCTTGCAACCTCATGAACAAAATCTTTTTTTGTTTTGTTTTGTTTTGTTTTGTTTTGTTTTGTTTTTCATGTTTTTTTTTAAAATTTTATTGTTGTTGTATTACATCCATGAACAAAATCTTTTAAAAAATAGAATAAACTTTTTTGTTTGTTTGTTTTTAAATGTTTTATTTTATTTTTTTAAGAGATTTTATTTCATTATTTTTAGAAAGAGGGGAAGGGAGAGAGGCAGAGAGGGAGAGAGACATCAATGTATGGTTGCGTTTCACCTGCCTCCAGCCACAGACCTGCCTGGAGACCTGGTTTGCAACCTGGTTATGTGCCCTAGCTGGGGAATCAAACCTGCAACCTTTGGATTTGCAGGCTGGCGCCTTATCCACTGTACTACCAGCCAGGGCTAGAATAAACTTAATGTAAAGTATAAACAGTTTTTAAAAATCTGTGTAACAAAACTGTTATTTTTTCCTTGGCCAGCACTGATTCTCCTTTCTTCTGGTAATATCCTCTCCCAATTTCCTTTGTGGAATGATCAGTCCTTCCTCCTTAGCTCATGGGGTTTATGTGGGGGCTGATCCCATTCCTAGATTTCTGGGGTGGGCACATGACCCAACTTAAATAATCAGAGAAGCTCATCTGTCTGATCATTACTGGTTCAGAGGGTAAACATGTGACTCTAGTGTATCCAATGAGCATTAGCCCTGGAAAGAGGTATTGTCTATCTCCTAGCATTGCTAAGCTGGTGGCATATATATGAGCTTAGAGAACCAACTGGAGGAGAGTAGAGATGAGAAACAGAAACAGATTCCAGATTCCTGAAACATTATTTGAGCAGTTATATCCAACCATGCTTGAAGTTCATGTAGCTAGTATATTCCTTTTCAGTTATGTGGGACCACTCTTCTGCTCCTGTTTTATTTAATTAATTTTTTAAACTGATTTTTAACTTTAATTTTTATTTTTAAAAGATTTTATTCATTATTTTCAGAGAGAAAAGCAGGGAGGGAGGAAGAAAGGCAGAGAAACATCAATGTATGGTTGCCTTTCACCTGCCTCAAGCTGGGGACCTGCCTGGAGACCTGGCTTGCAACCTGGTTACTTGTCCTGACTGGGAAATTGAACCAGCAACCTTTGGGTTCGTAGGCTGGTGCCTATCCACTGAGCCAGGGGCTCTGCTCCTATTTCAACAAACTATTTTTACTACTATATATATATATATATATATATATTTTGGTTCTTTACCTATATCTATCACTATTATATATCTTTATCTAATTCATATCTATCATTATTTATGTATTACTGAATCATATCATCTGAGTTATTTACTCTTATTAAACACTCTACCTATGTCTATCACTATTATATATCTATATAATTTATATTATTATTTATGTATTGCTGAATCATATCTGAAAATTATTCACTCTTATTAAACACTTTGCTCTTAAATACTTTGTTGTTTATTTCCTAAGAACAAGGACATTATACCTCCTAACTACAATACAATTGTCAGATTTAAGAAAATTAGGGGGGAAAGGGGATGAATGTAAATAATAACAATTAAATTAAATTAAAAAAAAACAAAACCCTGGCTGGTTGCTCTGGATAAGGCACTGGCCTGCGAACCCAAGGGTCGCTGGTTCGATTCCCCAGCCAGGGCACATAACCAGGTTGCAAGCCAGGTCTCTAGCCAGATCCGTAGCTGGAGGCAGGTGAAAGGCAACCATACATTGATGTCTCTCTCCCTCTCTGCCTCTCTCCCTTCTCCTCTCTAAAAAAATAAAAATCTTAAAAAACAAACAAATAAAACCAAAAAACTTAGAACAACAACAACGAAAAGTAAATTAATGGCTCTGGCTTGTGTTGCTCAGTGAATTGTGCACCAGCCTGTGAGCAAAAAGGTTGCTGGTTCAATTCCCAGTCAGGGTACATGCCTGGGTTGTGGGCCAGGTCCCCAAGTTGGGGTGTGTGAAAAGCAACTGATCGGGAGGCTTCTCTCCCTCTCTTTCTCCTTCCTTTCTCCTCTCTCTAAAACTAAATCAAATCTTTTTTTAAAAATGTAAGTATTATAAAAAATAAATATAACATTAACACCATACTATTTTCTGTATATAGCCCATATGCAAATTGTTTCAGTTATCCTAATAATGTCCTTCTTGGCTCATATTCAGATTCATGCATTTCACTCAGTTGTTGGAGCTCTTTATAGTTTTCTTCAACATAAAACTCTTCTCTAAACTTTATTACCTTTATGACATTGGGTTTTTTGCTAGACAGTTACTTTGCCGAGTATCTCCACTTGGATTTGTAAAATTATTTCCTCTTGATTAGATTCTGGTTAACTATTTTCGGTGAGAATACTTCCTAGGTGATGTTGCACCCTTCTCAGTTCCTCCACCAACAAAAGGCATTTGGTGTTGGTTGTTCAATTTGGCCATTTATATAAGGTAGCAGCTTCCAGATTTACCACCATGTAAAAGTCACCTGCTATCATTTGTAGTTAATAAGTAATCTGTGGGGTGATACTTTGAAACTGGGAATACTCCGCTCCTCCAAACACACAGCATTTCAAAAAGTGAGTTTGAATTGAGTGTCTGTCATTTGCTACCAGAAGCATCGTCATCATTATGCTATGTGCTAATTATTGAAATTAATCCTTTTTGCCTGCTCTGTGAAAATGAATCTGGGCCTTAATTTTTTTTTCTCCCTGCGCCAGCTGGCACTGAAGGTTTGCTAGTAGGGACACTGGAGAGACATTTCAGGGAGAAAAGGTTTTACTTCCCAGTTCCATCCGCTCACTGTGTAGGCTCTTGGAGTATGCTGGAATATTTCTAGTGCCCAGTTCCTCCAATGTCTAGCAACACCAAGTGGCCATCACCTGTGCCCAGTACCTTCCTCAGGTCATTTTGTAGTAACATGCCTCTAGGTCCTGTAGCACTTGTAGCCTCTCCGTGTCAGACTCCTGCCCTACTCCACAGCCAGCAGAACCCAGTGGTAAGCAGCTTCCTTCAGCACTCCTCCTTGGGTAGTTTGTTTGTTTGTTTGTTTATTTATTATTATGTCCAGAGAGAGGGGAAGGGAGAGAGACACCAATGTATGATTGCCTTTCACTTGCCTCTCCAGCTACAGACCTGGCTGGAGACCTGGCTTGCAATCTGGTTATGTGCCCTGGCTGGGAATCGAACCAGTGACCTTTGGGTTTGCAGGCTGATGCCCCATCCACTGTGCCACCAGCCAGGAGCTCCAAGTTGGGGATTTTTGATGATACAGAATTGGTACCAACAACCATCAGCTGGCATTCCATGGTGCCCAACCTGAGGTTTTGAAGTGATGGCTTGATTTCCTGACACCATGCTGAAACCAACTGGTCTGGCACCTGCACAAATCTTTTGTACTGGAGTTGTCTTCCCAGTGGCCCTGAGGACCTCGGATGAGTCCTCCCACACTTGTGGGTGAGGTCTTAGAGACTTTATTTGGTTTAGGTAAGGGACCTAAGGAGGAGCACCCCAAGGGACACTGGGCAGAAGCAGAGTGGGGCGGAGTGGGAGGCACCACCCATAAGGAGAAGTGCAAAGTGGGTAACTCATGCTCTAAAGTTTCACATGCTAATCAGCCAACATTTGGGACTTTGGTTGATTACATGTACCAAAATTATGGTCCAGAGAATTATAATTGGTTAGGCCTCTGGGCAAAAATCACTCCAGATTTATGGGCCAAGATGGGGTTCTTTTGCAACCCCAAGGCTTGTTTATTTGTGTACTCAACAAGAATAAAGAAAATACTGTTCCTTTCAGAAATAGTGGGAAGCTTTAAAAAATAACAACAAAAAATGGGTACCTTGAGAGCTCTAAATGAAAGCAAAAGGCTGCTATTGCCTCCCTTAAGAAAAATAATTCTAAAGTGGGTAAATATCTTGATAAATTAAAAACAAAACCAGCACTCATGAACTTGGAGCAAGAAGCGGATCATTGGGAAACTTTTCTTGTGACAATTGTGCTTATGACTTGAAAGTCAGGTTTACTAAAACAACCCCAGATGATCCCTCATTTTCCAGTCCCCACCCTTGCCTGTCACCCTGCCTACCCTCTACGGTTTCCCTCCCTTCCCTCAGCTTTGTCTCCAAATGGGCAGCAGCCATGTGATGCTCAGGCTTCGCAGCTGGAGCCATTTTTCAATCTTTCCCCAGGAAAATATGCCCCTATGGTGTGGGGCCGTTCTCTCTACTTTTGGAGTCATAATTTTTTTGTTTTGCATTATTATGCTGTCTGTGTGATTGCGTGTGTCTCTGTATGCATGCTATAGATAAGGTGTATTTCTATCACTAGATGGTATTGCCAAAACTTTATAAGTCTTGGCTTGGTAGTTCAGTTGAAATAATGCTTCAGTTAGAGCATTATTTCAATATGCCAAGGTTGTGAGTTCAATCCTCAGTCGGGGCACATACAAGAATCGACCAGTGATCCCCTGCTGGTGTGGCTCAGTGGATTGAGTGCTGACCTGTGAACCAAAGGATCACTGGTTCGATTCCCAGTCAGGGCACATGTGTAGGTTGCCGGCCAGTTCCCTGGTTGTGGGACATGTCAGAGGTAACCATGCATTGATGTTTCTCTCCTTCTCATTCTCCCTCCTATTCCTTCTCTCTAAAAAATAAGTAAATAAAATCTTTAAAAAAAAATAAAGACTCTCCCAGCTATGGCAGAGGCTTGGGTATGTTCGATTCGGCTCCACCCATAACCCAGAGACATGGCCAAGGAAGACATTACTGCTGGAGAGATAATGGACGTAAATACTGCTTTACTAGAGGTGCTGAAGACCGCCCTCATCCACAGTGGCCTAGTATGTGAAATTCACAAAGCTACCAAAGCCCCAGACAAGTGCCAAGTCCATCCATGTGTGCTTTGCATCCAGCTGTAATGAACCTGTGTATGTCAAATTGTTGGAGGCCTTTGTGCTGAACACTAAATCAACCTGATTCAGGTTAACAACAGTAAGAAACTAGGAAAAGCCGTGGCTGGTGGCACAGTGGGTAAGGCTCTGGCCTGTGAACCCAAAGGTCACTGGTTTGATTCCCCAGCCAGGGCACATAACCAGGTTGCAAGCCAGGTCTCCAGCCAGCTCTGTAGCTGGAAGCAGGTGAAAGGCAACAATACGTTGATGTCTCTCTCCCTCTCTGCCTCTCTCCGTACCCCTCTCTCTAAAAATAATAAATAAAATATTTTAAAATATAATAAATAAAGTAGAATCTTAAAAAAAGAAAGAAAGAAAGAAAGAAAGAAACTAGGGGAATGGGTAGGCCTCTGTAAAATCGACAGAGGGAAAACCCCATAAAGTGATTGGTTGTAGTTGTGTGATGGTTAAGAGCTATGGCAAAGAGTACCAGGCAAATGATGTCATTGAGGAGTACTTCAAATGCAAGGAATGAACAAATAAACTTGTCTTTTGTTTCTCAAAAAAAAAACAAAAACAAAACCAATGAATGCATAAATAAGTGGAACAACAAATTGATGTTCCTCTCTCCCTTCCTCTTTCTAAAATCAATCAAAACAATTTTTAAGTAAAAAACTTTTAAATGGATTTGTAATTCAAATTTAAAGCTCTACTCAATTGGCTTAAAATAAATGAGTGCTCATACAATTGGAGAAATAACAGAAACTAATGCAATTGCTTTTAAAGTACACACGATCTGCCCTGGTTGGTGTGGCTCAGTGGCTTGAGAGCTGGCCTGCAAACCAAAGGGTCACTGGTTCAATTCCCAGTCAGGGCACAGGCCTGAGTTGTGGGACAGTCCAGGTTGGGGGCATGTGAAAGGCAAGCACACATGATGTTTCCCTTTCTTTCTCCCTTACTTCCCTTCTATCTAAAGATACATTAAAAATAAAGCTTTCTCCCTCCCTCCCCTCCTCCTCCCCTTCTCTCTCCCTCACTCACATCCAGGCCATTCCTTCCCCTTTTCTTCCCTTAAAGCACATACCTTTGCTTCCTTTCTCCTAAGCTCCAAGGGCCCTCCTTTTGCCTCTGTAACTTGCTTCCTGAGTCCACAGAGCCCAGCTGGCTCACTTCTTCCACAGTTCTCTTCTTTTACCTCTGTGACTTTCTAAATTATTTTCACGTAAAAAAAAAAAAAAAAAAAAAAAGTATTTAAAATAAATAAAATAAAGTACATGTGATCTAAGCATAATCTTTAGTAAATAAAAATGAAACCCTGGCTGGTAACACAGTGGATAAGGCACCGGCCTGCAAACCCAAAGATTGCTGGTTCGATTCCCCAGCCAGGACACATAACCAGGTTGCAAGCCAGGTCTCCAGCCAGATCCCTAGCTGGAGGCAGGTGAAAGGTAACCAAACACTGATGTCTCTCTCCCTCTCTGCCTCTCTCCTTTCCCCTCTCTCTAACAATAATGAAAAATATATATATATTTTTAAAAATGAGCTTAAGGATGTTGGTTTAACTAAGGATACAGTTGTCCATCACTCTCTAGCTTTGGAGCTAACAACCAGATGGAAAACCAGGTATAAGGTGAAGAACTTAATGATTTCTTTTAAAAGATTGGAGTGGCAGAAGATGCCTCAGTTTGGGATCTCAGCACTTGTGATAGAGCCTGATTAGGATATTATGGTGAGTGAAAATGATTGCATATAGAAAATAAGATGCATGTTTGGTAAAAGAAGGTATTAAAACCAGAAAAGCCAGTGTTCGTGGTGCCTGTCCTCTACCAGACCCAATAAGCAGAGACAAGGATTGACTCTTCATGTGCGCTTTCTTCAGATGGTCAGCAATCTGAGAAGACAGCAGGTTTGCATCCTAACAGACTGTCTTAAAATCCATTGTAAACGGGCTCTTTTTATAAGGAGAAAAATAAGTGAAGGTAAAGGGTTTGAAATTCAGAAAAATGTTAATGAGATCAAAGCTGCAGCATTCTTTCATTGTGTTCTGGGCAGAGGTCTTCTGTCCTGGGTGGAGGTCTTTGTGTTCCGGAAGGAGGTCTTCTTACTCTGAAGCCAAGATGGGTCTTTCCTTCAGTTTCTGAAACAATAGCTTTTACATACATTAATTACGAAACTTATTGGCTGTTACCTGAAACTAAAATTTGCCAACATTTGAGCCCCCTATCAGTATGAGGAATGGAAATACATTTTCTTTCTTTCTCCCACCCATCCCCCTGCACTACCACAAATTATGCGGTGGAGATGATTTAGGGAAATCGCAGGGGTCAGCACATCCGGAGTACCATGGATAAGCATCACCCTGGGAAAACCTCCTTATTGGTCATGGTATCTCCCCTGCCAGGTAAGTATGGAAATACATTTTTATTGAAAGAAAAACAAAGTGATTTTGTCCTAAAGCAAATGATTGTTGTATAATAAGAAAGGGAAAAGGACAAAAGATGAAAGGTTTATTAAAGTTGCAGAAGGTTCATAGAAAAAGGTATCTTGAAGAAGAAATTTTCTATATGGTCAAACTAACATTAGAACAGATTTATTTAACTTAAAGTATGCCGATACAGAATTGGAATTCTGGTTTCTTTCTCTGTTAAGAGGGCAAAGGTTTTCTCTCTATGCTATTGGTATGCTCTTAATAGGAAATTATAAAGGGAAGGTAAAGATGTATTCTGCATCATCAGGTCTTTGATTGCTTAGGTAAGCCAAACCATAATATAATTGCTTGTGAAGTTTGTTTTTTGGGTTTCTTTTTAGATTTTATTTATTTATTTTTAGAAAGAGGGGAAGGGAGGGAGAAAGAGAGGGAGAGAAACAATTGGTTACCTCTTACTTGCCCCCAACTTGGGGACCTGGCCCGCAACCCAGGTATGCGCTCTGACTGGGAACCAAACCAACAACCCTCTGGTTCTCAGGCTGGTGCTGAATACACTGAGCCACACCAGCCAGGGCTGACATTTTTTGTTTGTTTGTTGTTTAACCGAATGATTAAATGCATGAGCAAAATAAGGGAATTTCTCTTTACAAAAGGGGGAAATGAAGCTAATGAAGTCTATCTGATGTTTGGAAGGTGGATTTCAATCCATTTATCCCTACCCCCAGATAAAAATGTATTAATGATGATCCATATGCATTCTCACTGGGTAGAGATGCAATTCCTATGTCAAAAGGCTACAGCCACAACAGTTCCTAAAATACTTCTAGAAAAGATTTTTCTTGCTTGGAAGATTTTCACAGTCTCATAGAGAATGGGGAAGCCATTTGACTAGACAAATTCTACACCAGGTATGCAAAACGTGACTGATACTTTAGTATTTCCATTGCACATATCCATCCCCAGTTCTTTGGTTGTATAGAATAAATTGAAAAGGTAAGTACCATTCCATTGGTAAAACAGCGAATCTTTTTTTTTTTAATACTATTTTTAAAGATTTTATTTCATTATTTCTAGAAAGAGGGGAAAGGAGAGAGGCAGAGAGGGAGAGAGAGAGAGACATCAATGTATGATTGCGTTTCACCTGCCTCCAGTCACAGACCTGACTGGAGACTTGGTTTGCAACCTGGTTATGTGCCCCGGCTGGGGAATCGAACCTGCTACCTTTGGGTTTGCAGGCTGGCGCTTTATCTACTGTGCTACCAGCCAGGGAAAAACATCGAATCTTTTAATCTGCCTTGGTCTAAAGCCTTTCCCTTCATATCACTTAACACCTATTCCTTTTTGTAAACATCAATTGTCATTTTCTGAAGTTGTTACTCGCAGACCTATCCTGTGAGGCTAGATCATGGAATGTGTGAACCTACCTAATTAAGGAAACCTTCTAACTTATTGCAAAGAACTTATAGAGGCGCTTGAAATTAATGCAAGCTTATAGAGCATTATTCACAGCAAACTCCCAGGAGATGGGTCCATCAGAAAAAATAACTTCCACAAGGACTCACTCCAGCCTCTCTGGAAGGGAACTAACCGGGTATTGCTAACCAATCCCTGAATTGCAAGGTTAAAAAGGTATTAATATGTAAATTTATGTTTTTCATTTTAAAAAGCTTTCAAATTTACACCTCATTCACCTGACTGAACACCACAGCCTATAGGAGACCTTCAATAAAGTTTTCCAGAATAGAAAACCACTCAGACAAAAGACAAATGGCACTCAAAACATGGCTTTTGCTAAGATCTGGGACTTGGCCAGTAAAGTCAACTCCTGCTTTGTATAACTCTTATGTGTGTTTCATGGTTGCGAAAATATTTATTTCTTGTGTATTTCAACAACCTTAACCCTCTCTCAACCAGCTGGTCACCTTTCCTGTATTTAACATTTTTGTTCTACGATACAGAGAAGATAAGCATGCCCCCTGTGCAAGAATGAGATGCAAATTCGTGAAGTGTTCCATATTTTTAATGCAGGCTGGTTCAGCCACTATGGAAAATAGTATGGGCTTCCCTTAAAAAACTAGAAATGGAACTGCCTTTTGATCCAGCAATTCCACTACTAGGACTATACCTGAAGAACCCTGAAACACCATTTCATAAGAACCTACGTACCCCTATGTTCATAGCAGCACTATTTATAATAGCCAAGTGCTGGAAACAACCTAAGTGCCCATCAGTGGATGATTGGATCAAAAAACTTTGGTACATTTACACAATGGAATACTACACAGCAGAAAGAAAGAAGGAACTCCTACCCTTTGCAACAACATGAATGGAACTGGAAAGTATTATGCTTAGTGAAATAAGCCTGTCAGTGAAAGACAAATACCATATGATCTCACCCATTTCAGGACAATAATGAACAAAACAAACAGCAAGCAAAACAGAACCAGATACATGAATACAGTGAATAGGCCTTCAGTGGGCAGGGGGCAGTGGGGAGGGGAGCTGGGATAGAGGAGAGGAGAGGAAGAGGCAAAGAAGGGGAGCAGTTCAGTCAAGAAACTAGTATGGAAGAACCATGGACATGGACAACAAGTGGGATTGACTTTGTGGGGGAGTGGGTAGGTAGGGAAGGGGACAAAAGGGGTGTAAAAGGGAATGGATGTAATAACAATAAAATTAAGTAAAAAATAAAATAAAATAAATTTTTTGTTCTAGTTACTCCACATCATTTAACCCTCAACTGTACAGTATTTTCTAATTTTTGCTATTGTAATCCTTGTAAATGGGAAACCTTGGGTATAGGTGTATTTTTCTTCAATGCTTTCAAACCTTAGCCTGCTTGTGGAAACTCTCTGCTAGATTGCCATGTAGTACCTATTACTAACTCTGGTAAAACTGATGATCCTGTAGTTCTTTTTTTTAGCAATTTATCAACTGTTCCTAACATTACTATTAATTTCACCAAATCTCTCCCTTGTGAAATTTACCAGGTTAAATTATAAAAGGGACTTCCACTTTCCCCTTTGTCTATCTAACCCACCCTCTGATTGGTTACTTTCTCTCCAGGTGGGCCTCAACAATCTCCCACAGTTGAATTAGTCACTAGCCACCCCTTATTACATTGCTACCTACATCTTAAGTGCCTTAAAATGGTAGCACATATTTCAATCCTGACTGTGTTGAAATGTCCCTTTACAAGGCCACTGTGAGTGAAAACAGCCCACACTGTCATGAATCTAAATGTTCATCCCACAGTGTTCAAACATACTGGGGATGGACTTCTAGAGAGGTGTACAAACCAGACTGAGCCCTGGCTAGAAAATGTTCTTACTACTTTCCTGTTAATGAATGTATAAATAAACAAACTTGCAGGCACCCTTTGTGCTTCCACATGTTAGATTTTTGTCTGTGTATACCTAAATCAGCCTTGGGCATTTCATTGTCTAGATAGCTGGAGGCTGACTGGATAATGCCTTTCAGGATATGTGACATCATCTTTTACTATCCTCAGAATGATAACAGCTACCCCTCCGAGTTCTCATCAGAGGAAAAAGAAGCCCTGATGATAGTATAGGATTACCCTGATGAGAATCCCTCTGTTTATGGAGATAACTCATGGCTTTTCTGCAGGATGTGACTTGCTATCACATTTTTTTAAAGGAGATGAGGGTAATAACTTTCTTTCTTTCTTCTTTTTTGAAGGTTTTATTTTCAGAGAAAGAGGAAAGGAGGGAGAAAGAGAAGGAGAGAAACACTGGTGTGTGAGAGAAATATCAATTGGTTTTCTGTTGCATGCCCCCAGCTAAGGACCCGGCCTGCAATTTAGGCATGCGCCCTGATGAAGAGTCGAACTGAAGACCTTTTGGTTCACAGGCCAGCACTCAATCCACTGAGCCACACCAGCCAGGGTGGTAATCATTTTCTCAGAATTATATTTTCATAGCATGGCCTTGGAACTGCTTAATTAAATATAATGTGAAATCTAACTAGAACCTTTAATCAAGTTGCTTGCTTTTTTGAGCGATTTGAGCCCAGCAAACATCTTTAGACTCATGAATACAAATAGTCCTCAGTAACAGACTCCCCTTTTATTCTGTGCTTGTAGTCCAAGGAGTCTGTGCCATAGCCAATACCTTTTGCTATACCTGGGCACATGCTTCTTCCCAGGAAGAATTAGAAACAACCAAACTCTTAACCTTGCCAGCCATAAGGGGCATTTCAGTTTTGCCTCTAGTGTCTATAGCTGGTTAGAACTTAACTTTTGTGACATTCTCAGTTGGATCCCAATTGGGCTCAGAGCTATTTTAAGGTCTAGGTTGCAAATTATTATTATACTTTGTTTAATATATTTTACTGTCAGGCAAGTGATGTTCTATTTAACCAAATGTTTAAAACCTCCTACAAAAACTTGAGTAATGGTTGCATAAAGACTAGGAATAATCCACTAAGCCATTGTATCCCTTCCATGTGTGTAGTTTGTGATAGTTGGAACCTTTATTCCTGATGCCAAATACCTTTTATCAATTACCCATGATTTCTCTTACAAACTAAGTGCCGTTGTTATTTTAACCTTTCCTAAGTTGTTTTGGCTGCTTTTATAAGAGACTGTGAATTTAGAGTTTGGCAGTTACCTGAAAGATTCCTTGTAAGCAAATGGCTCTGGTTGCTCTATTAGCTACTGTCCTGCCACAGGAGTCCACCAAGGGCCTAGATGGAACCAGACCAGGTAACACTCGCACCAACACACCACCATGGAACAAACTGACCTGACTGATCATCAATATTATCAACAGGTTCTGATTGAAAAGGAAAAAAATGTGGACCCTGAGAAAGAAAAGGACCCTAAGAAGGACTCCTGGTAGCTAACTAGGTTCAAATTAATACAACAACAACAACAAAACAGAGCTTAGCAGCTATTTCTGCACAGGGACCTCTCACACAAACCGCACTTTAGAAAGAAGCCTGCACTGAAGTAACTACCTGCCTCTGCACCGAATTGCTGGCCTGCAGCAGTGTGTGTCTGCTATCTAAGTCAGCCCTTGCAAAAAAATTTCCTGGAAACCTATTTCAACTAATAAGACTGAGGCTTTCCCCATTAACTGGAGCTGCAAAGACTAATCAGAGCAGCTCTATTTTGATCAATCAGGACAGTGCCTTTTGGATCAATCACACTTTAAGAATTTGGAGCCCTCATTTGCTTGAGGATAGACCAGTCACAGACTAGGGGTGGGGGATTCTGTCCATATAAGCCAGCTTCTCTCTGGCTCCAGGAGTACACTCTTTCTTTCTTTCTTTCTTTCTTTCTTTCTAATCAAAAGCATATTTAACCCTAGCTAATGGGCTCAGTTGGTTGGAGCCTTGTCCTGTAAACCAAGAAGTCCTGGGTTCAGTTCCTGATCAGAGCACATCCATAGGTTGTAAATACAGTCCCTTGCCTGGGCACATTAGGGAAGCAATCATTTAGTGTTTCTCCCTCTCTCTGTCTCTCTCCCCAACTGTTCCTTTCTCTCTTTCTTTCTCTTTTTCCCTTTCTCTCTCTCTGGAAACAATGGGTATATCATTGAGTGAGTATGAAAAAAAAAAAAAAAACCCAAGTGTTTAATCCTGTCATCCACAGTAAGCACTGCACATTCTCTTTCTTCTGAAGACCAAAGACTGCATTTCCCTGGCTGAGCTGAAACACCAAAGGTGCATCTCTGGAGCAGAGTGGAGCAGACCAGTGAGGTTTAGAGCAGCCCAGGGCTGCCTTACGGCCACACTATTTTCACAGCCAAGCTGAATTACAGTAAAGTGGTTTTGCACTGAATAGTTTCCTTCTTCACCACACCCCAGATTGAGGATTCCTGTTAGCACTGAATTGTTGCCAATGACTGACTATCAGCTGACATTGGGATAGAAACAGAGCCAAGGAAGGGAGAAACCTGTTCGGAGTGGATGATCAGGAAGGACAGAATGGAGGAGGTGACATTCCAACAGGGCCTCAAGAAAGAAGCTGAAAGACTCAAAGAGAGCTTTCTCGGCTAGGGAGAAGATGTGTGCAAGGATGATACAATGTGGCTGAGATCCTGAGCTCTGAAATCTGTTTTAGGTAATCTCCGTAGCCCCAATTCTAAAATGGGTTTAACAACATAGTACTGCTAAAATTTTGTGAATTTGAAATAGTCATGGTAGACCAAATATAACAAACTTTGCTCAGTGCACGCAATTTGAAATAATTTGAAATGCCTTCCCCCTGAATTAGAAATGCATCAGAAGTCTTGAAATTTTCAAAGGTACTAACTAGGTCTGAGGAATGTGAGGCTCAGGATATTGAATATGATTTGATCATTCCTGCTCCATGTATATTTTTTGGGAAATAGGAACATTTGGCAATTTGAGTCCAGCTTAGTGGTAAATTATGTAAGTTTAAAATTACACCAAGTCTTTAGTAATGAATCCTAAACATTGAAGGTACTCTATCCTGTCCCCGCTCTATGGGACTGTTGGGATAATTAAATGAGACTGTGTATAGGACATTTAAATTCAAGGGCCAGGCCCTGGCTGGTGGCATAGTGAATAAGATGTCAGCCTGCAAACCCAAAGGTCGCCGGTTCGATTACCAGCCAGGGCACATAACCAGGTTGCAAGCCAGGTCTCCAGCCAGCTCTATAGCTGGAGGCAGGTAAAAGACAACCATACACTGATGTCTCTCTCCCTCTCTTCATTCCCTTTTCTCTAAAAATAATAAATAAAATCT
This sequence comes from Noctilio leporinus, assembly GCA_004026585.1. NCBI lineage: Eukaryota > Metazoa > Chordata > Mammalia > Chiroptera > Noctilionidae > Noctilio > Noctilio leporinus. The sequence goes on along the minus strand of PVIW01008063.1, from coordinate 30,594 downwards.
TAAAAAAAAATAACTGTAATTGCAAAATAAATAAATTCAAAGGCCAAATTCTCCATTAGAAACAATAGACACAGTGTCTAGGCACCCTAATACTGTGAAAAGGCATCAAGTGACTCTCAAACCAGGCTAAGCCACAGTGAGTAATTAATTATTAAAGGATAGGCCAGAAAGCAAATGAATCAGGAAGTCTCTGAGTAAACAGAATAATAAAGAAGGGGCTAAGGTACACAAGTGAGGATGTGACATCACAAAGGGAAAAGGACTTCCGCAGCCCTTCATGGACACCTCCAAGAGAACAAAGGAAAGGAGGGATGGCCACATTTCTGCCAGAAGTTGCCCGTGCTAGAGTTTAAACTTCTCAATCACCTGTAGATATGATCACACCTCAGCAAATGAGGAACTGGGGAGGGATTGCTAGGGTCAGAGGATAAATTTGTCCATTCCTCCCACTTCGGTGTGCCTGCCCACCAGATACCACCAGTCACCTCACTCTTACAAGAACACAAATATAAGAACCTAGTATAAAGGAACCATGGACATGGACAACAGGTGGGATTGACTTTGGGGGGAATGGGTGGGTGGTGAGGGGGACAAAGGGGAGCAAAAAGGGGATGGATATAATACAACAACAATAAAATTAAATTTAAAAAAAAGAAGAAGAAGAAGAAAAACACAAATAAACGCATTGCTTTTGCTATACTCCTGGCCTGATTGTCCATTTGTTTTATATACTGGGTAAGTGTATTTCTCACAATTTGAAGCTCACCCAGGATCTTCTGCCTGCATGGAGAGGTGAGCCCTAGCAGAGGGGGAGACACGTTCCACCCAACCTTTGGGTGGCCCGCTAGGCCTGGGTGCCCCATTTCTTCACAGAAGCCTGAACACCACAACTGTTATTCTGAGGATAGCAATGGAGATGCAGAGAGAAAAGGCAGGCATGGCGGCAGCCAGGCTACTTCATGCGTAGGCCAAAATATGAAAAGTGGACATAAGTACTGCCTTGGTAGTTGGGCATCCTCAGAGGTCAAGTATGTGTGACTGATGTATCACAGATAGAAGTGAGTGTAGAGTCCTGATCCATGGTTCTGTTCTCCCAAGAGGGAAATGGTGGAGATGGACAAAGCCAATCTCTGGGTGTTCAAGAAACCTCCATTGGAGTCAGAGGTGTTGAGTACATAGGGAACTCAGACACAGAAATGGACTGAGGGTGAGAAATAAGAATTCTAGGCCTAAGGGCCCTGGCTGGTGCCAGCCTGTGAACCCAAAGGTCACTGGTTCGATTCCCAGTCAGGGCATGAAATCAGGTTGCAAGCTAGGTCTCCAGCCAGGTCTCCAGCTGGAGGCAGGTGAAAGACAACCATACATTAATTTTTCTCTCCCTTTCTTCCCCCCTTCCTGCCTTTCTCTCTAAAAAATAATGAATTAAAACAAACAAACAAACAAAAAACAAACAAAACAAAAAAAAAACCCTCTAGGCCTAGGGAAACTAAAGGGAATGGAGTCAAGGAAGGCCTCAGGTATATTTTGCCCAAGAGTCCATCACAGAGAATGTTAGCTCTTTGGAGAGAGAGTCCCGGGACACAGGAAAGTATGGATGTATCCACAACATGGATGGAACTAGAAAGTATTATCCTTAGTGAAGTAAGCCAGTCAGTGAAAGACAAGTACCATATGATCTCACCCATTACAGGACAATAATGAACAAAATAAACAACAAGCAAAACAGAACCAGATATAAGAATTCAGTGAATAGGTCTTCAGGGGTGGGGGTAAGGGGGAGGAAGAGGCAAAGAAGAGGAGCAGTTTAGACAAAAACCTAGTATGGAAGAACCATGGACATAGACAACAAGTGGGATTGACTTTGTTGTGGGGGAGTGGGTGGGTGGGGAAGGGGACAGAGGGGAGTAAAAAGGGGATGGATGTAATACAACAACAATAAAATTAAAAAACAAAAAATAAAACTTCCTCATTCCCTCCAAACAACAGATGTTCCCCCTCTGAGAAGTTCCTATCAAAGGAGGGCAAATTGAATTTGTGGGCACCCCTCTTATCAGCATGGAGGTAGGTAAGAAGCTTTAAGGAGATGAGATCACGCTTAGAAGACCCTCTTGAGCTAGCAGGACAATTAGGCCAGTTTTTAGGACCCAGTATCTGTACCTAGGTCGAGATTATGTCTATTATGAATATACTGTTTACTGGCGAGGAGAGGGGAATGATTAGGAGAGAAGCTATGACTATCAGGGAAAGACAGAATCCTCCTGGTCACAGGGTTACACTAGCTGAACAGAAGTTCCCCAACACAAATCCAGGATAGAGAAATAATGAAGCTAGAGATAGAACTCAAATGCAAGTCCTTAGGCATTTACTAATTAGAAGAATAAGAAAATCAGCTTCCAGATCACAGAACATGTCCAAAGTATTTGAAATCCAGTAAGAGAAAGAAGAGACACCTTCGAATTTTTACAAAAACTTAGGGATCAGATGAGAAAGTACTCTGGGTTAGATCCTGAACTGAAGACCCAATAGGACTAGGTCTCTTAAAGGTCAGCTTTGTGACCAAAGCTGGCTTGATATTTCCAGAAAGTTACAAAGGATAGAAAGGAAGAGCAAGGAAAGTCCCCTAAGACTGTAAGTGGATGTTACAAGTGTAGCTTGATATCTCCCCAACCTCTTCTGTAGCCTCTGTAAAAGTTGTCAAGGTCACTAAATAATGAAACAGCTCACTTTAGAGCACAGTAAAGGAATGCAGTAATCACCCAGGATAAAAATGTAAGTGTATTTGCCAGTGGGGGAAAAAGAAATATATTTCTGAAATTATGAAACGTATTCTTAAGTTTGTCAATTTTAAGAATGTTAATTATTATTAGTTGTCATTAAGAAATGAAAATTCTAATTAAAGTTGGGAAAGAATATATCGTTTTAGTAATAAAAGGTGTAAATAATGGCAAAGGAAACAATTGAGAGTAAGTTGTCTTTTTTTAGATGAATGAAAAGGGAAAACTAAAATAGACTATGAAGGTTACTGCCGATACAGGTAAGTCATAGGGTCTGTGAAAGTTGAAGGATTGTGTAGGGGGAAGGAACAGAGAAAAGGAAGGAGGTGAAAGATTGTGAAGAAGGGTAAGAAGGAATAAAGGAAAGAGATACACGCCACATTCATGGTTGGCATAAGAAGAAAGGAATTTGGAGTAAGAAACTCAGATGGGAAAAGGAAACAGGGAAAATAGGAATAATTGAGTAAAGAAAGGCACAGAGATAGATGGTAAAGCAAAGTGATCATTTTAATGACAAATGAAAAAGACAAAAGCTCCCTTTGATTTTCCAAAACTAATTGTTATTTCTGAACAAAACCCCAGGAACAATTGGACAGTGGAGAACAAATAGATTGATTGCTTGGTCTGATATCTTTTTTTTTTTTTTAATGACGTGGTCATGATATTTTTTAAATATTTTATTTATTATTTTCAAAGAGAAGGGAAAGGAGAGAGGCAGAGAGGGAAGGAGACATCAATATATGGTTGTCTTTCACCTGCCTCCAGCCACAGACCTGGCTGGTGACCTGGCTGGAGACCTGGCTAGAGACCTGGCTGGAGGCCTGGTTATGTGCCCTGGCTGGGGAATCGAACCAGCGACTTCGGGTTCGCAGGCCAGCACCTTATCCACTGTGCTACCAGCCAGGGCTTGATATATTTCAATTTGTTCCCTGAGTGTTATCTTAAAATATTATTGCTAAAAAAAAAAAAAAAAAAAGGTAAATTCTTTTGCCATGTCATTTCAGATATGTTTTTTGTAATTTAGAGACAGTCATTGTATTACACAATGAATTTTTGAAATTATTATATCTTCAAAAAAGAACCATGGAGCCCTGACTGGTGGCTTAGTGGATAAGCTGCCAGCCTGTGAACCCAAAGGTTCTCTATTTCAGCCAGGGCACATAACCAGGTTGCAAGCCAGGTCTGTAGATGTAAGCAGGTGAAAGGCAACCATACATTGATGTCTATATCTCCCTCTCTGCCTTTCTCCTTCCCCCCCTCTCTAAAACTAATAAATAAAATCTTTAAAAAAAAAAACGATCCATGGAAAGAACTTTGACTTATTCTAAAATATAAGTTTTTCAGAATATATTTTCAGATAATACTTTGAAATAGGTGGGGATTTGTAGAGATACTGGTCAATAATTAGGATAATCAGGAATTGATTGTAGTGAAACCAGAAAAGTTAGTATTTGTGCTGCCTGTCATCTACCAGACCCAATGAGCAGAGACAGGGATTGAATCTTTATGGGTGCTTTATTCAGATTGTTGCTGATCTGAGAAGATGATGTATTTACACCCTAACAGACTGTCTTTGGAATTTGGGGAAAAAGTTAATGGGATCAAAGCTGTAGCATTCTTTCTTTGTGTCCTGGGTGGAGATCCTCTTACCCTGGATTATAATGGCTCAGATACTTATCTTGATTGCTTGCAGCCCTCCAGGGCGCAAAGGTGGGACTGCTTATGGTTACCTGGAGTCAAGGTGGGTCATCCCTCTAGGTTCCTGAAACAAGAGCTTTTAAATACATTGACTACAAAGTTTATTAGCTATTACATGGAACTAAAAATTTCCAACATTTGAGTTCCCTCTCAGTAGAACTAGATGAACTGAATGTAATTATTTTTCTTGTGACTTTGTTAAAAATAGTGTTGATTTTTAGAAACTTGCTTGTTTTCTTAGAGCAAGTTGGTAAATTGTAGCAATATTGAAGCATTTATATTTTATCTCCCAACATGATCCCTCCAGAATTTGCCGTTCTGAAGAAATAAGTAATAACTGTGTTTCTTTGCATAAAACTAAAAAGATCAGTTGTCAATAGAGGTTTTGTCAATTGGGACTTTAACTGGAATGTCATGCTTGAAGAGGATATGCCTGGGCTCTGGTTGTTACCAGAAAGCCCTGAGAAACTGGAATTCACTCTTTTTTTTTTTTTTTAAAGATTTTATTTCATTATTTTTTAGAAAGAGGGGAAGGGAGAAAGGCAGAGAGGGAGAGAGACATCAACGTACTGTTGTCTTTCTCCTGCTTCCAGCTACGGAGCTGGCTGGAGACCTGGCTTGCAACCTGGTTATGTGCCCTGGCTGGGGAATCGAACCTGCGACCTTTGGGTTTGCAGGCGGGCGCCTTAACCACTGTGCTACCAGCCAGGGCTGGAATTAACTCTTGAAGCTAATAAAAGCCCACAAGGCTTGATACCTTGGTTGATTGTGCAGTTCATAGCAAGCTTTCCAAGGAAGGAATGAAAGTTGCTTTCCTGAAAGATAGCTAAAAAGAACTTTAAGGCACAATAGAAAACCTCAAGAACTTGGAAAAAAAGCAGGTGTTTACAGGCAAAGCCAGATGGCAGATGTGTGGCTCAACTTAAAGTCTGAAGGTTCCTTCTGAGTTCCAGCAGACTTTAAAGATCATATATGACCAATTGCTGCTCTTACTGTGTTTATGCAAAGGAATAAGAAAAAGAAGAAAACCGGATTTACACAGTCCCTTTAATAATAATGAGGATCATCTTAAGGAGAAAACTGGGATTCCAGGAAAATCATAATGCTCGGTAATAGACTATCAAGGGCAGCTAACTATCTTTAAAGTTGATTTTCATTTGGAAGTTGTAACCGTATGTGTAACATCATCAAAGATGCTTAATTCACAGGCAAGAAGAATGTGTCAAACTGCCACTGTTAAACGTTTTTCCTGCAAAGGCCTTGTAACTAGATGTTTTCCCAAAGGGTCTCCCAGACCCAGAGACTGGTTTGTAGATTATTGTGTGAATTGTAACGTTTGTGCCTTCCTTCTGTTTCCATAGAGCATAGGCTACCTGATTGGCTGTACAATACAGGCCTCACTTAAAGAAGCTCATCTGCATCACCGCCTCCTGAGGCTCAATGGTTTGCCTGAACTAAGGGGTTGGGTTGGTGGTATGGGGCAGTCTGTGGGTTTCACTTTAAAACTGGTTTTTCTGTCCTAATGGTTTGGACAGAAAGGTCCCAGAAGTTTGAAAGGGAGGAATCCTAAAATAGTCCTCTCAGCACAAACTAAGTATAGTAGGTTGAAAGAGCTTTGGACAGGTGTGACACACCTTGCACATTTTCCTCCAGAAAAGCCACTCTTTTCCTAACGTGGGACATTAGAAATTGGTCATCAACTTTGTCATTTAGCGGTTATGGTTATAACGGTGCTTTCTAACCCTGTTACTAAATCTGTTGCCCCCAGAACATAGGATGCCAGCTTGCCCAGCAGTGCCAGCCCAGAGAAGCCAAGCATGCTGCTGCCTGGGAACAGCCAACTGACATGGACTCTGCCCTGAGTGTGGGCTCCCAGCTGAGGGGCACAGCAGGGTGGACAAGCAAAGGAATGGAAGGGAGATGTGTAGCTTGCACAGAGATAGGGCATTACATTTGGCCTAAGAGTTAGGGAGTGTGTGCAAGATCCTCCCGTAATTGAGTACAGCAGCTGCCGGAAACTTTGAATTTATGACTCAATAATACTAAGCTGTAAATTGTTGTGCTTCTAAAAATACAACATGGTACCCCTTGCTTGTCTGTTTTTAAAACTGGCCTGTTCTGGCAGGACTGTGCATTTTAGGTGTTATTAAAGGGAGCTCCCGAGATTTGAAAGTCAGGATTCAAAGACTTGAGTAGTCAACTCTCCAGAAGAGACAGGGGGAATTGTGAGAAGCAGGGTAGCAGGTGACTCTCAAACTGGGCTAAGCCACCGTATAACAACTAGGCCAAACCCTAAATAAATCAGGAAGTGTCTGAGTAAACAGAATAACAAAGAAGGGCCTAGGGTACACAAGTGAGGATGTGATAGCACAGAGGGAAAGGGACTTCCGCAGCCCTTCACAGATACTTTTTTGAACAAAGGAAAGGAGGGATGGCCACATTCACTCCAAAAGTTGCCCGTGCTAGAGTTTAAACTGCCCAATCATCTCTTAGACATGACCTCACCAGACTATGACTCTGAAGTACTTAGCCAATGAGGAAATGGGAGGGATGGCTAGGGTAAGGAGATAAATTCATCCATTCCTCCCACAGGTGTGCCTACCCACCAGATACCACCAGGCACCCTGCTCTTATAAGAACACAAATAAATGCCTCACTTTTGCTATATTCCTGGCCTCATTGTTCATTTGTTTTATGGACTGGGTGAGCATATTTCTCACTATAGTTATGGGGGCCATGGAAATATTTTAATGTATTTTATTATCAGAAGAAAAATTAAATTACCTTTGTATTAATAGTCATAAAATATATCTTTCTCTTGGAGGAAGGTCCCACAAATCATAATGTGGCCTGGCCTAGAATAAACCTCAATAAATGTGAGGTGTTTTATCTTCCTCCCCATTGTTGCTGGTATTGGCAAGAATGGGCCACTCCTCCTTAGGGTGTGGTCATCAGACCAGACTAGCCACATGAAAGAATAAATACAGCCAAGGTAATAACAGGACCATCAGTTGTTAAGTGCTCAGTGATTAGTATACACACCCTGCTTTGTGCTAAAGACAATCGCTGTCTTATCCTCCCAACATCCTTCTGAGGTGGGTATTATTATCCCCATTCTACAGATGAGGAAATAGAAACAAGAGCAGTTTAGTAATTTGCCCAGGATCACAGAACTAGGAGAGGAGGCAGGATTTGAGTTTAGGTCTCTGGGATGCCATATGCTCTGTATGCTAAAAGTGGTGATACTAATCAGAGAAGAGAGAAATCCACATATGACTGTTATGGGAATTGGGTTTTCTTATAAGATAACAACACTAGGAGGATTTTGGAAAGGAGCTAAATGGCCTTTAGGGAGATAAACTTGGCAGTGGTGCTTGGAGTCCTAGGGACTTGTCAAAATAATTCCAGGAACATCACAAGAGATTTCTAAGATTGGTGAAGGGCCCTAGCCATGCAAAGGTAGGATTCAGTCTTTCTGGAAATTGTCTACCTGGGATACACTATGATTTAGTATTATAGGGAAGTTAGAAGTGCCTCTAACTCAACCACCCAGCCAGCAATAAATCATTTGGATAACTCTCTTTTAATATGCTGACTTTGTGGTGGGCAAAATGCTATAAGCCTCACACATTACCTATATGATATATATTCTAGAAATTATTTGGCTTTAACAAATACTGACATATTGAAAATTTTACTATGTGCCTAGTTTGTGCCAGGAAGTGTGTCAGTTAGTGGGACAGAATTCAAGACTGTCATGTCTTCACACTTTCGAGTTTACATTTAAAAGAGACACTGTGGCCCTAGCTGGTGGCACAGCGGATAAGGCGCCGGCCAAAGGTCACTGGTTCAATTTCCCAGTCAGGGCATATAACCGGGTTGCAAGCCAGGTCTCCAGCCAAGTCCATAGCTGGAGGCAGGTGAAACGCAACCATACCTTGATGTCTCTCTCCCTCTCTGCCTCTTTCCCTTCCCCTCTCTCTAAAAATAATTAAATAAAAACATCTTTTAAATAAATAAATAAATAAAAATAAAAGAGACAGTGTGTCCTAAAGGAAACAGGTAACTAAAAAACAGGTTGTGACCAGTGCTAGGAAATAAAGAGAAGCCTGCATATAGGAGATGGAGCAAAGGTGACTGGTTGTCCTCACCCTATCTCTTCTTTTATTTTTTATTTTTCAGATTTTATTTATTATTTCTAGAAAGAGGGTAAGGGAGAGAGGCAGAGGGGAAGGAAGGAAGGGCAATGTAGGGCTGCCTTTCATTTGCCTCCAGCTATGGATCGGGCTGGAGACGTGGCTTACAACCTGGTTATGTGCCCTGGCTGGGAACTGAACCAGCAACCCTTGGGTTCGCAGGCCAGCCAGGGCTTCTTTTTTTTTTTTTTTTTTTTAAGATATTATTTATTATTTTTAGAGAGAGGGGAAGGGAGGGAGGCAGAGAGGGAGAGAAACATCAATGTATGGTTCCTTTTCACCTGCCTCCAACTAAGGACCTGGCGGGAGACCTGGCCTGCAACCTGTTTATGTGCCCTGGCTAAGAATCAACCCAGTGATCTTTGGGTTCACAGGTTAGCACCTATCCACTGAGCCACCAGCCAGGGCTATATCTCTTCTTTAAAGTCATAGGTCTAGCCCTGGCTGGTAGCACAATGGATAAGGCGCTGGCCTGTGAACCCAAAAGTCGCAGGTTCGATTCCCCAGCCAGGGCACGTAACAAGGTTGCAAACCAGGTCTCCAGTCAGGTCTGTGGCTGGAGGCAAGTGAAAAGCAACCATACACTGATGTCTCGCTCCCTCTCTGCCTCTCTCCCTTCCCCTCTTTCTAAAAATAAATAAAATCTTTAAAAAAAAAAAGTATAAACATAAATAAATAAATAAAATAAAGTCATAGGTCTAATTTGTAGCTGGGCACATGGCCATACAGCATTTCCTAGGCTCCCTTGAAGCAGGCATGGCCTTGTGACTTAGACAATGGGAGGGAAGTGCTACATGCACCTTACAGAAAGTATTCTGAAAGAGAGTTGGGTCCTTTGGCTGTAAAGGGGACTATTACAGCACCCGTGCTAAACCATGCCATGAAGGCCATGTTCAGCAGAGCAACAAGTAGAATGAGCCTGGGTTTCAGATGTTGTGAAACCCCATCCTAGCCCTGCACAGCCCACTTTCACACTTCTAAGTGACAGAGAAATACCTGTGTTTAGAACCCACCTAAGATGAGAGTTTCTCAGCTTTGTCAATGGAAGTAGTTACTCAGGTACATTTCTCTATTTAACATATTAAGAGCATTTACAGTTGGGCCTTCATTAGTTATGTGACTTTGAACAGATTGCTTAAACCCTCTTGTGCCTCAGTTTTCTCACCTGCTAAATGGGAATAAATGTAACTCTTTACAGGAATAAACGCAAAAGAAGGGGAAGGGTCTAATCAAGGAAAAAGTATAAAGGACTCATAGACACAGACAACAGGTGAGGATTGACTAAGGAAGTGGCAGCGGGCAGAGGAGAGCAATGAGGGAAAAATTGGGATACCTGCAATTAAACAACAATAAAATAAAATAAATGAAACACACACACACCACATACACAATAAATAATGCAGGTGAGTTCCTTAGAACAGTACCTGGTGAGTAGTAGACATTTAACTAGCATTATTATTACTATTATTATCATTGCCATCATCATTATTATTCTTGATATTGCCATCATCTGCATTGCAGAAATAGGCGTGGTAGGGCAAGGATGCACAAGTTAACCCTCACACTGGTATGATGAAGGAATTAGTATGGAGGTCAGAGACCTAGATCTGCCACTTAACTAGTTGAGTGACTCATTTATATTACATAACATCTTTTTGGATATTAATTAATTAATTAAGACAGGGGAAGGGAGGGAAAAAGAGAGGGAGAGAAACATCAAGGTATGATTGCCTCTTATGTGCCTCCAAAGAGGGACCTGGCCCACAACCCACGTATGTGCTCTGACTGAGAATCAGGCTGGCACTCAATCCACTGAGCCACACCAGACAGGGCTTATTACATAATACCTTTGAGTTCACTTTTCTTAAATGAAGATGAAGGTAAACATCACGCATTCTTGCCTGTAAGGAACAAAAAGTTATATCAACTATAAGAAAATTGAGCATTTCACATAGCAAAAAGCCCAGAAGTAGGGATGCCTTCTGTATTCCTAATCCAAAAGCTGAATCTGGTCATCAAAGACCTGGAAACATTCCATCTCTCTTGAGTTTCTTTGGTGGTTACTAGAAGACTTCTGGCTTCTCAGTGGTAATTGAGGCCACATGCCTTATTGTTAATGTCCAATGAGCAACAGAGAGTCCCCAGACCCCCACCCACCCTTCCATTATGCAATAAAATTCCTTCCTTTTAATATAATTGGTCCAATTTAAGTTTTGTAACCATTCACAGACTGAAAACCCATTCATAATTTCTAAAGCTGATTGGCTTAAACCTGGATTCCTAAACCAGCCACAGGCAAGGAAACGGTTCCAAATTTAGCCAAATTTGGCCCAATCAGACCCTACCCCCGAAGTTGAGGAAGGAGTGCATGCATGTGAACTACATGCATTTCTAGATTTCAAGAAAATACAGGCTGGATACGGAGCAGTCAATCAATGGTTTCCCCACTCTCTTCAGACTGCTTCCCCTTGTTACCAAGATTAAATAGAAAAATGTCTTTAAAACACTTAGCACAATGGCTCACACCTATTATTAAGCTTATCTATATAGTTAATGGGAGCTGAATTAAGTGCAGGGAACTGCTTAACTGGTTTCCAAAGGAGAGAGAACAGAGAGTACTGGCAGAATTGTGTTTTTCTTTTCTTTCTTTGGGGGGTGGAAGTGGTACAGATAAAAAAGAAAGAGTATAAATATTCTTAACGATTTGCCAACTACCAGGTGCCCTGCAGACAGACTCACGGAAGTGTGTGATCTTAATCTGATATACTATCCAGAGAAAAAGTAATCGATGCAAACAAACTCATTGATCCTAACCAGGTGCAGACAGAGGTGCCTTAAATATGAGAGTCTTGCATCTTGAGTTGGGAGCCCTATAGTATCCCTTCCTAAGCCCTGGGAGGGGACCTAGTAATTTTTATGTTTTAGGTGTTGTGTTCATGTATTTTAGTCATATGTCCCCCTTCAATGAATTATTAAATCAGGAGTCAGCAAACTATAGCTCTTGTGGAAATGTGGACTGTCATTTGTTTCCTACTAATTTTTAATTTTTATTTACTTATATGTTTAAAGGTTTTATTTATTATTTTTAGAGAGAGGGGAAGGAAGGGAGGCAGAGAGGGAGAGAGACATCCATGCATGGCTGCCTTTCACCTGCCTCCAGCTATGGACCTCGCTGGAGACCTGGCTTGCAACCTGGTTATGTGCCCTGACTAGGAATCAAACCAGCGATATTTGGGTTCACAGGCCGGTGCCTATCCACTGAGCCACCAGCCAAGGCTTTTTTCCTACTAATTTTTATAATTGTAATTAAACTTTTAAAAAACATTTTATTTATTATTTTCAGAGAGAGGGGAAGAGAGAGAGGCAGAGAGGGAGAGAAACAGAAACATCAATGTATGGTTGCCTTTCACCCGCCTCCAGCTATGGACCTGGCTGGAGACCTGGCTTGCAACCTGGTTATGTGCCCTGGCTGGGAATCGAACCAATGACCTTTGGGTTCACAGGCCGGCACCTTATCCACTGAGCCACCAGCCAGGGTAAAGTATAGTTTTTTAACTTGAGGGCCTCTCCAAATCACATAAACTGGAGGCCCCACAAAATGTGACTTTTGGCCCTGGCTGGTGGTACAGTGGATAAGGCACTGGGCACTGGACACCAGCCTGAAAACCGAAGGGTAGCTGGTTGGATTCCAAGCCAAGGCACATAACCAGGTTGCAAGCAAGGTCTCCAGCCAGGTCTGTAACTGGAGGCAGGTGAAAGGCAACTATATATCGATGTCTCTCTCTCTCTCTCTCTCTCTCTCTGCCTCTCTCCCTTCCCCTCTTTCTAGAAATAATAGAGTCTTTTTTAAAATTTAATTTTATTGTGATGTATTATATCTATTACCTTTTTCCTCCCCTCTGTCCCCTTCCCCACCCACCCACTCCCCCACAAAGTCAATTCCACTTGTCCATATCCATGGCTCTTCCATGCTAGTTCCTTGACTAAATTGCTCCCCTTCTTTACCACCTCCTCCTTCCTCTTCCCCCCTCCCCTCTACCCACTGAAGGTCTATTCGTTGTATTCATATATCTGGTTCTGTTTTGCTTGTTGATGTTTTGTTCATTATTGTCCTGTAATGGGTGAGATCATATGGTATTTGCCTTTCACTGACTGGCTTATTTCACTAAGCAAAATCCTCTCCGGTTCCATCCATGTTGTTGCAAAGGGTAGGAGTTCCTTCTTTCTTTCTGCTGTGTAGTATTCCATTGTGTAAATGTACCAAAGTTTTTTGATCCAATCATCCACTGATGGGCACATAGGCTGTTTCCAGCACTTGGCTATTGTAAATAGTGCCGCTATGAACATAGGTATGCATAGGTTCTTATGAATTGGTGTTTCAGGGTTCTTCAGGTATAGTGCTAGTGGTGGAATTGCTGGATTAAAAAAGACAGTTCTATTTTTAGTTTTTTTGGTTGTTTGTTTAATTTAATTTTATTGTTGTTTTGTTACATCCATCCCCTTTTTCCTTCTCATTGTCCTCTTCTCCACCCACTCACTACCCTCATTTTTAGTTTTTTAAGGAAACTCCATACTGTTTTCCATAGTGGTTGCACCAGCCTACATTCCCACCAACAGTGCACCAGGGTTCCCTTTTTCCCACATTCTCGCCAACGCTTGTTATTTGTTGATTTGTTGATGATTGCCATTCTGACAGGGGTGAGGTGGTATCTTATTGTGGTTTTAATTTGCATCTTTCTGATGGCTAGTGATGTTGAGCATTCTTTCATATGCCTTTGGGCCCTTTGTATGTCCTCCTCAGAGCGTTGTCTGTTCAGGTCCTTTGCCCATTTTTTAATTGGGCTGTCTGTCTCCCTGGTGTTGAGTTGCATTAGTTCTTTATATATTTTGGAGATCAAACCCTTTTCTCCACAAGGCAAATATGTATCATTGGCAAATACGTTTTCCCATACAGTTGGTTCCCTTTTAATTTTGCTGGCATTTTCTTTAGCTTTTCAATTTGATATAGTCCCATTTGTTTATTTGTTCTTTGATTTCCTTTGCCCTTAGAGAAGTATCAGTAAACATATTTCTGTGTAGGATATCTAAAATTTATATTTTTCTCCAGGACCTTTATAGTGGCACTGCTTATGTTTAAGTCCTTTATCCATCTTGAGTTTATTCTGGTATATGGTGTAAGTTGGTGGTCTAGTTTTATCTTTTTGCGTGTCGCTGTCCAGTTCTCCCAACACCACTTGTTGAAGAGACTGTTTTTATTCCATTTTATGTTCCTTCCCCCTTGGTTGAATATTAATTGACCATAGAGTCCTGGGTTAGTGTTAAAAAAAAAAAAAAGTGACTTTCTCCTTTGAGTGCAAATCCAAACCAAAAAGAGTTTAGCTAGAAGGTAATTGATGGGTAAAAGTCACTGGGAACTTCAGAGGTAAGAGCTTTCTCTCTTTCTTTTGCTCTATATTTCTCTGTTCTGTGAGTTGCTGCCTGGCTATATTTGCATGGTAGTCTCTCCAGGTAGTAGAAACAATGACCTCTGGTGCCTTTAGACAACCCCCTCCCTAGTTCAGCCACCCATTAGAACTTTTGCCTCCCAACATCTAGCTATTAATCCAAGAGAAGATTCTGATTGGCCCAGTGTGGATCACATGTCTATTTCATAAGCCAATCCAGTGGCCAGGGGGATGAACTTCTCTAACCAACCTAAACCAGTTGGAGAGAAGAAAAGAAGGACTAGCCCAGGACCACATGAAATTCTCCCAGAGGACAATGGAGAAAGGGAGATGGAAATATATAATGGTTAATTACATAATATGTCACACAAGGACTGTAACCTTTTGCTCCATGCCCATCATGTTATCATTGAGGGTACCGTGACTCACAGAGGGGACATTTTTATTTACTCAAGATTACCCTGTATTTGCACAGTAGATCAATTGGTATTATGAAATCATGGACCTGATATAAAAAAAAAATCTCAGTGGATAAGGCGCCGGCCTGAGAACCCAAAGGTCGCAGGTTCGATTCCCCAGCCAGGGCACATAACCAGGTTGCAAACCAGGTCTCCAGTCAGGTCTGTGGCTGGAGGGTGGTGAAACGCAACCATACATTGATTTCTCTCTCTCTCTCTCTGCCTCTCTCCCTTCCCCTCTTTCTAAAAAGAATAAAATAAAATCTTAAAAAAAAAAAAAAAATCTTACCCCACATGCCTGAGTGTTTCATAGGGAAAGGAGAAGGTACCATGTTTACCATGTTGTTGACTATGAAATCATCATCTTGGGCCTTAGGACCTAGAAAAGCAGAAAAGGCCTGGAGTCAAGATTACCTAAAGGGACTCCTTTAGGGATCATCAAAAAATCCCTCTTCTTTTAGCCCTGGATGGTGTGGTTCAGTGGGTTAAGTACCAGCCTCCAAACCAAAGGGTTACTGGTTCAATTCCCAGTCAGGGCACATGCCTGGCTTATGTGAGAGGTAACCACACATTGATGTTTCTCTTCCTCTCTTTCTCCCTCTCTTTCCCACTCTCTAAAAATATTAATAAATAATAAAATATATTTTTAAAGAATTTCTTTTTTTTTTTAAATTTTATTGTTGTTGTATTACATCCAGAATTTCTTTTAATATATCACAGAAGCTTCTCCTTAAAGTAGCTACTCTCATACCAGGGCTGCTTTCCTAGAATAGCTACAGTTCAGGTGAGGGTGTTGGATAAATTCCCATCCATCAACCACAGAGGATTACATCATTTTTTATCACAACTTCCAGGAACACCAGCACCACCACACCCTTTCATAAACTGGGTATATGACCTGAATTCATATAACCTGAATCTCACCTCCCCAGAGAGTCCAGCAAAATTGTCTCCCTGTCAACCCAAGAGAATGCTGGCTGTAACCAAAAGTTTCCTGGGCTGGTAGAAGTCTGCTGAAGCAGGAATGCAGCTTGTTTAAGCAAAGGGGAAGGCTTACTATAAGGATATGTGGCTGCTCTCAGAACCTTCAGGGAGCCAGAATTGGAGAGCTACAGGGAAATTCAGATTTGATTTTGCATTTCAAGAACCTTTTGGCTGTTTCTCTTTTCAGGTTGGATTCATTCTCTCTTCCACCTGACTTCCTCTGCTCCTGGATTACTCCAAGGACTGTAGCATCTCCAGAATTCCATCCTAGCTACAGAGTGTCTTTCTCTGTGTGTCAGTCTCTCTGTGTATGGTGTGGTAGAGGATATAGAGAGGCCATGGATGGTTAAACAAATTCTGCATTGCACAAGGGCCCTTGGGTATCATGCCAGTATTAGTTTATTTTGGCTGCTATAACAAATTACCAAAAATGTAATGGTTTCAACAACACAAATGTATTTTGTTAGACTCTGGTGGTCAGAATTCTGATAGGGGGGCCTCATAAAGCTAATATGAAGTTGTCATCAGGGCCGAGTGTCTTGCTTGAATCTTGAGAAGAGAATCTGTTTTCATGCTTTTTTCAGCTTTTCTAAGAGGCTGCCCACATTTCTTGGTACATTCCATCTTCTATCTTCAAAGCCAGCCATTACTCGCCAAATATTTTTCATCATTTCATATCCCTAGTTTTGACTCTTCTACCCCTCTTCCTTCTTTGAAGAATCTTTATGATTACCTTAATTTTACCTGGATAATCTAAGATACCAACCCCTATTTAAAAATAAAAAAATTTTTTTAAGAAAAAAGATTTGGCCCTGGCTGGTGGCACAGTAGATAAGGCTCTGGCCTGTGAACCCAAAGGTCGCTGGGCTGGTTCGATTCCCAGCCAGGGCACATAACCAGATCACAAGCCAGGTCTCCAGCCAAGTCCTTAGTTGGAGGCAGGTGAAAGGCAACCAAACATTGATGTCTCTCTCCCTCTCTGGCCCTCTTTTTTCCCCCTCTCTAAAAATAATAAATAAATAAAAGACTTTATTTATTATTATTATTTTTCAAATATTTTATTTATTATTTTTAGAGAGAGGGGAAGAGCGAGAGAAAGAGAGGGAAAGAAGAATCAGTGTATGATTGCCCCTCACCTGCCTCCAGCCACTGACCTGGCTGGCTGGAGACCTGGCCTGCAACCTGGCCATGTGTCCTGGCTAGGAATCAAACCAGCAACCTTTGGGTTCACAGGCTGGCGCCTCATCCTTTGAGCCAGCAGCCAGGGTGATTATTTATTATTTTTAGAGAGGGGGGAAAAGAGAAAGGCAGAGAGAGAGAGAGAAGCTTCAATGTATAGCCGCCCTTCACCTGCCTCCAGCCATAGACCTGGCTGGAGACCTGGCCTGCAACTTGGCCATATGCCCTGGCTGGGAATTGAACCAGCAACCCCTGAGTTTGCAGGCCATTGCCTTATCCACTGAGCCACCAGACAGGGCCCCAACCTCTACTTTAAGGTTGGCTGATTAACAACCTAAATCCCTCCTTGCTATGTAAAATATCATATTCACAATTTCCAGGAGTAGGATATGGACATGTGTGAGGGGTCATGATACTGCCCACCACAGCACCCTTCTTAGGAAGTTGGCACAGGGGCAGCTATACAGCAGATCTCATCTCTGTCCATTTCAAAGAGAAAACAGGCTGTATTGATTACCACAAGCACCCTTGCCCTACAGAGTGTATGTGGGCATCACAAATTGGAGGAGGCAAAAATAGGTATGATCTCCCTGAGACACCTCTAACCTCTGAGGGGAGAGAGGAGACCACCAAGTTGTGATCCTGCTGCCCACATTATCTGTCTTCCCATGCAGACCAACCTGATCTATATGTCTGAACACTTATAATAGTAAAATCTACCCTCTTCTAGGTGGTGCCAGGCTGAAAACATACCTAATGCTTTTTGGGTCCACACTTTGGTCCTGATCACCCCAACCCATGCATCGAACTCCAAACCAATTCAATCTCCACCTATGGTCAACAGCATCCTAGGAATTGAAGGGGAGTGTGATAGAGGTCTCTGTCATGGCTGGAGAAAAAGACAAATGAGGTCTCAATGCCAAATCTATGCCCTGGGAAACAGTTTACCAGGGTGCTCGCCCTTGCTGTTCGTCTTTCGTATCAGAACCTTCCACCCCTTCAGAGTCTCTGATGTATGAAGGTGGCAGTCATAGCAGTTCAACATCCAGACAGTCAAGGGTTCAAATACCAACTCTGCCCCTTACCAGATGGGTGACTTTGGACAGGTGATGTGTTTCCTCCTATGAAAAATAAAGATGATAATTATATTACGGTTTCCTGGATGTATTGTATGGGTAAAAATGCAAATGTGGACACAATGTCATGCAAATTTGCCTAGGAGGTCCTGAAGAAATGTTTGCTCTAGCTTGTACTATTATCTGGAGAAGAATGATAGAAGATTAAGAGCTCAGACATTTTCTAGGCCTAATTGATTCCATCTAAATGTGAATAAAGAGAGAAGAAAATTCACACCTAGTTTAGCTACCCCCATTTTAAATAAAAACAGCATTTTATATTCCTAGGGTTTCTCAAAGAATGATCCAAAAACCAGCCCTATCAGAGTCAGTGTGTGTGGTGCGTGCGTGTGTGTGTGTGTGTGTGTAGTAGTGGTGGTGGTGGTGGTGTGGTTGTCTGATAGGAAGGCTGATGGAAACTAGATGTCCAAGCCCCAGCCCAGCCTGACCCAAGGTGGGACTGAGGACTCTGTATTTTAACATTTCCTAAAAATCTTGTGCTTACTAAATTTGAAAATTGCTCTCTTTGTAGAGAACCTCAGCAGGGAGAAGAAAATTATAATCCATATTAAGGATGGCGAAAGCGTCTTGGCATAAGGTCAGGGGCGGGGGCATGCTGTACTCTTTCCTTTCTCCTCCTAGCTGTGTGCCTTCCCTCTGGTAGCAGACATGCCCAGAGAAAGATATGTGCTGGGGTCTGACTCAGCTCCTGTCCCCCTCACATCAGGATGAAATGGATGCTTCGAGGTTCCTACTCTGGCAACTCAACCTATCAAAGTCTCAGCTGGTCCCTGATGAATGAATAGAAGAATATGAAGACAAGATATGAGTAAGTGCCTATGCATAGGACATGTGAGTGTGCTTCTGTTTCAGAAGTGAAATAGGACAGGCTCCTGCACTTCAAGGAGAGAGAGAGCCAGGCAGGATGTTTGCTTGCTTATCCAATGTACATTTATTGAATGCCTGCTGTATGTTTGAGTTCCTAGATGAGAAGAGTGGAAGAGACCTACACCCTCCCTCTGCCTGCCCTTCCCCACCCTGGGCCCTGCTTGGTCCTCTTCTAATATAAGTGGCTTCTAAAGTAAAAACACAACACAGGGCATTTTCTCACATCTTGTCTTTTTTTTTTTTTTTTTTAAGATTTTATTTCATTATTTTTAGAAAGAGGGGAAGGGACAGAGGCAGAGAGGGAGAGAGACATCAATGAGTGGTTGCCTTTCACCTGCCTCCAGCTATGGATCTGACTGGAGACCTGGCTTGCAACCTGGTTATGTGCCCTGGCTGGGGAATTGAACCTGCGACTTTTGGGTTCGCAGGCCGGCACCTTATCCACTGTGCTACTAGCCAGGGCACATCTTGTCTTTAGGTTCATTCATTATTCACCAAATAGTTTTTGAGCCCTAATTAGGTGGAGGCCCTGGAGAGGTGGTAAGGAGGCAGAGGAAGCTCTTCCTGTTCTGTGGAGTTGACAGAGGAGCGTGGGAGATTGCCTAACGATCTCAACAAATTTATTATTTTTATGATTATTTTTATCATTATCATCTTGGACATTCTGAATAGAGGTGACTTGACCTGTTTCCGTCTGTGGCACAATGTTCAAGAAGCACTGGGCTTCCTGCTCGATCAGTGTACTTGCAGCAGTGGCAGCCAAAGCTCAGGTTCTCTGTGTGGCTTCCTTCCGTCTGAGAATAACTCCAGAGGCTATCGTCAGTATCTCCATTTCGCAGAACTCAAAGGCTGAGGCACTGAGAGGGCTTCCCTGATAGTAGCAGGGCTGGTGGTCAGTGACTCCAGAGTATCTGACTCTTACTCTCTATGGCCCCTTCGTAGGACCACCATCTCTAAAAGTGTCCCCTCTGTCGCTCTCTTCCCTCATCCTGCCTTGCTTCTGTTCCCTTAAAGATAGTGTCACTGTTATCCTTAAAGATAGTGCCACTTCTTGTCTCTCTTACGTGAGAAAATAAGGCCAAAGGAACAATTGTAGATGAATCATCCCCTGCTGGTAGCATCACACACACAGCTGAAAATAATTGGATTTAGAAAGAAATTAGTTCAGTGGACTTTGATTAGCCCTTTAAACCCTACCTGTTCCAGGAGCTCTCCTATTTCTGGAACTGGTTGCTAGGTTTGTTAGGCTCATACTCTTGTTCCCAGCACCCAATGTGACGCCAGGCGCATAAAAGGTGCTCAGTAAATACTTGTTGAAGAAATTAATGAATGAGTGAAACTTTCACTGCTAAATCATATCCATATTGTCCTTATCCCCTCTCTCCCTCCCTCCTTCCCTCCTTCCTTCCTGCCTGCTACCCATACTTTTAAGTCCCCGCTATATGTCATGTTTTTTAGCACCTTGGATAACAAACTGAAAGTGACACTAAGCTCAACACAGTGGGTTTGAAATATATTAAAATTTTTTTTTCTTTAACCTAATGTTCAAACCACTGGTTTGTTTATTTATTTTTATCACATGCTTTTTTTCAGCTTTCTTGTACTTACTATACAAGAATGGTACATATTTAATGCATACATTTTGATGCGTTTGGACATATATATACCCATAATACCATTGCAACAATCAAGGGAATTAAACATACTCATCATCCCCCAAAGATTTCTTGTGTACCCTTGCTTTATTTTTTTATTTTGTGACAAGAACACTTAACTGAAGATCTACCCTCTTAAAATTAAAAAAATAATAATTCTTTAAGTTAATTTTTTAAATTTTATTTATTTTTAGAGAGAGGGGAAAGGAGGGAGGCAGAGAGGGAGAGAAGCATCAATGTATGGTTGCCTTTTGGTCACCTCCAGCTACGGACCTGGCTGGCAACTCGGTTGTGGGCCCTGGCTGGGAATCCAACCAGCGACCTTTGGGTTCTCAGGCCCGCCCCTTATCCACTGTGCTAACCAGCAAGGGCCTCTTAACAAAATTTTAAATGCAAACACCATGTTTAACTACAGACTCTGTGTCGTATAGCAGATGTTTAGAACTTATTCATAGTGTAGTTAGAACAAAGCAAGAGGTGAAAATAATCATTTATTGAGGGGCGGGGTAGGGTATAGAGGGTAAGTTCTCTAGGGAGGACATCATAAAAGAGCAGAAGTGTGAACAAGACCCAGAAAAAATTACCAGAATTTCGTCTGCAGACTGTAGAAATGAGCAGAACAAAGGTGTGGAGTTGTGACTGAAGCAGAGGGACTAGAGTAGCTAGGTGTGAGGGATTTCAGAGGGAGTTTGTCAGACCATAACATCCTTTAAAAAAAAAAAAGAAAGAAAAAGGAAGGAAGGAAGGAAGGAAAGAAAGAAGGGAGGAAAAGAGGGAGGGAGGAAGGAAGGAAGAAAGATTGCTTGCCCTGGCCTGTGTAACTCATTTGATTGGGCATCGTTCTGCAAACCAAAGAAACGTAGGTTTGATTCCAGTCAGGGCACATACCTAAGTTGCAGGTTCAGTCCCTGGTCAAGGCACCATACAAAGGGCAATCTGTTTGATGTTTCTCTCTCACATCAATGTTCCTCTCCCTTTCTCCCTCCCTTCCCCTCCTTCAAAAGAAAGAAAGGAAGGAAGGAAGATCCCATTACCTTATTTTATTTTATTTTATTATTTTTCCCATTACCATTTAGTCCCCTTATCCCCCTCCCACCACACCCTCTTAATCACCATACTGTTATCCACGTCCATGATTTATTTTTCCTTTTTGCTTGATCCCTCACCCCCTCAGCTCCTTCCCCCACTTAGCTATCATCTGCTCTCATTCTGAGCCTATCTGTAATTTGCTTGTTAGCTCAGTTTGTTCATTAGATTCCATATATGAGTGAAATCATATGGTATTTCTCTTCCTCTGACTGGTTTATTCCACTTAGCATAATGTTCTCCATGCCCATCCATACTGTTGCAAAGGGTAAAATTGTCTTCTTCTTCTTCTTCTTTTTTTTTTTTTAAAGATTTTATTTCATTATTTTTAGAAAGATGGGAAGGGAGAGAGGCAGAGAGGGAGAGAGACATTAATGTATGGTTGCTTTTTCACCTGCCTCCAGCCACAGACCTGACTGGAGACCTGGCTTGCAACCTTGTTATGTGCCCTGGCTGGGAAATCGAACCTGTGACCTTTGGGTTCACAGGCCGGCGCCTTGTCCACTGTGCTACCAGCCAGGGCTTTGTCTTCTTTTTTTTTTAACGGCCAAGTAGTATTTCATTGTGTAAATGCCCCATAGTTGTTTTATACTCACCTACTGATGGACACTTGGACTTCTTCTATATCTTGGTGATTGTAAATCACATTGCAATAAACAGAGGGGTGCTTCTGTCCTTTCAAATTAGTATGTTGGGTTCCTTCAGATAGATGTCCAGGAACGGGATCACTAGGTCAAAAGTTAGATTCATTTTTAATTGTATGAGGTATACTGCTTTTCACAGTGACTACACCAATCTGCGTTCCTACCAACAGTGCAAAAGAAATACTTTTTTTAACAAGAATATTTTTATTTATTAAAGAGAGGGGAAAGGAGAGAGGAAGAAAAACACTGATCAGATGCCTCTCATATGTACCCAGACTGGGGATTGAACTTGCAACCCAGGAATGTGTTCTGACTGGTAATCAAACCTGTACCTTTTGGGTTTGTGGGACAATGCCCAAACAACTGAGCCACACCCATCAGGGCCACAGCATCCTTTCCCAAGTCGTCATTATTCAAGTAACTTCATATAACTAATAGTTATGTCTGCAGCAGATTTTACACAACATTGGGAGTGTTTTATTTATTAATTTGTTGAGGTATAATTTTCACTTCAAAATCAACCCTTTTAAAGTATATAATTCAATAATGGTTAGGAAGTTTACAGAGTTGGGAATTCATCATTATAATCTAATCTGAGAGCCTATCACTCTAAAATGAGCTGTCGGGCCAGTTTGCAGTTGATCCTCTTTACTCCACCAGCCCCAGGCAACCACTAATCCACTTTCTGTCTTCATAAGTTTGTTTAGTTAGGACCTTTCATAGAAATGGAATCCTACAATGTGTGGCCTTTTGCATCTGGCCTCTTTCACTTAGCGTCAGTTCTCAAGCTTTACACATGTAGCTGGTATCAGAACTTAATTCCTCGTTAGGGCTGAATAATATTCTATTATATGAATAGGCTTGTTTTTGCTTTACCCATTCACCAGCTGATGGATAGTCTATTGCTTCCAGAGTTTGGTTATTATGAACAATGTAGCAAGAAACGTTTGAGCACAAGTCTGTTGGGTTGTATATTTTCATTTTTTGTGGGGTAGATACCTAAAAGTGGAATGACAGGTTATATGGTAAATTTACACTTGTTAAGAAACTGCATTTTCACACACACACATACACACACACTCACACACACACCAAATTAAGAGGAGAAGGAGAAGGAGGAGAAGGAGAAGGAGAAAAGAAACTGTAAATATTGTTTTAGAGGAATTTTCTTTTCTTTTTTTAAAAATGTAGAAGTGTATCTTGCCCAGTCCTCAAGGCCTTGCAGCTAGATGGCAGTGGAATTGTGACTTGTCACCCTCAAATCAATACTCACAGTGCTACCAAGGTCATTAATGGACATGTGCAAAGCAGGAAAAAAAAAAAAAAAAAAAAAAGAGTTGCTTGACAGGCAGGTTCCCAGCTGAAGCTGAACAAAGTAACCGACGATCTCCCTTCTCTTTCATCTCTGGCACTGTGAACTGTGTCCTTTTCATGGTCTATTTAGTGTCAATTTTTTTTTTCATTTTTAAGATTTTTATACTGATTTTACTGTTTTAAATGGCCCCCTAGCAAACTACTATGAACAAAAAGAATGGGCTTACATACAGTAAAGTGCATTAATCTTGAATGTATTGCTTGATGATTTCCACATATGAATAGATCTCACAACTACCATGCAGACCCACGCCAACCCATAGAGTATTTCCAGCACTGGGAGTTTCTCTCACGCCCCATGTGAGGCAGCACACTCCCCATCCAATGGTCACCATGATGCTGAATTCCATTGATTAGCTTTGCGTCTTCTTGTATTTCATACAAGTAGGGTCATAAATATTTGTGAGTCATTCATGTTGTTGCATATGTCAATAATGAGTTATTTTTTATTTCTGTAAAGTATTCTATTGTACGATTATACTTCAAATAATTTAGCCTAATGATTGATGTTTCTCTCTCATATCAATATATTTCTCTCTCTAAAATCAATAAAACATATTCTAAGGCGAGGATTAAAAAGAATTATAAGGATATTACCAAAAGTAGGCCTGTTTTGATAGTCACTAATGTACAAGGCAGAAGCCAACATTAGGACCCAATTAAGAGCTTAGTCTTCAGAGAATAAAAGGTAATACGAAGTGCACAAGTTTATTTATTTATTTATTTAAAATATTTTATTTATTATTTTTAGAGAGAGGGGAAGGGACAGAAGCAGAAAGGAGAGAGACATCAATGTGTGGTTGCCTTTCACCTGCCTCCAGCTACAGACCTGGCTGGAGACCTGGCTTGCAAACTGGTTATGTGACCTGACTAGGAATTGAACCAGCAACATTTGGGTTTGCAGGCTGGTGCCTATCCACTGTGCCACCAGCCAGGGCAAAGTACACAAGTTTATTTTATTTTATTATTATTATTTTTAATTTTTTAATTTTATTGTTGTTGTATTACATCCATCCCCTTTTTGCTCCCCTCCATCCCCCTCCCTACCCACCCATTCCCCCCAAAGTCAATCCCACCTGTTGTCCGTGTCCATGGTTCCCCCATACTAGGTTCTTGTCTAAGCTGCTCCCCTTTCTTGCCTCTGCCTCCCACCTCCCCCCAACCCTTTTCCCCCTGACCACAGAAGGCCTATTCACTGTATTCATATACTTGGTTCAAAAATTTGGAACGCTTCACGAATTTGCATGCCATCCTTGCGCAGGGGCCATGCTAATCTTCTCTGTATCGTTCCAATTTTAGTATATGTGCTGCCGAAGCGAGCACAAAGTACACAAGTTTAAATAGCAGACATTTATATTGGCCATAGGTAAATTTATTCTATCTATCTATCTACAAAGTGTCATAATCACTACTTGAAGTAAAAGTTCCAAGGAGGAATTTTTGTACCATTTTTTTTTTTTGAAAGGTAGAGGCTTTAAATTTTTTTCTTTTTTTTTTTCAAAATTTCTTTAGAGTAGTAGCTCATTGGTTGTTTTGTTCTGAAGCCACGCCTTAACTAAACCTTTTAAGTTATGCAAATAGAGCCACACCTTAAGTAAACCTTTTAAGTTATGCAAATGAAGCAAGGATTCCAGACCCTCCTTTCGGACCCACTGAGACAAGGCCTATAAAAGGCTGAGGGTTGTGAAGGTGAGGACCAGATCCCTCTCTCTTCATTGCTAGGTCCCTCTCTAAGCCTAGAGTACTTGCTCTGAGGCCCCAGAGGACTTGGTTTCAGGAGTTCCAAGCAGCAGTCAGGACTGCCCGGGAAACATGCCTGCGGTCCGCACTAAGCGCACTCGGAAGCGCAAAGTCTGGAATACTCGCAGGAAGATTCCCAGATGTCTGCAGGAGCTTCCCCATCATGTTCCCAGCACCAGCTTCCAAAACATGCTGTTACTGTCTAGCTTTTCATGGAGGAAGGATGAGAGCAAAAAGCAAGGTATGTCTGTTAGAATCCTATTTTCAAACTTTATTGCTGGGTCATAAGAAAACTTGATTTGAGGGACTAGAGTAGGTTTTTGTCATGGGCCACCTTACGAAAATCTTGCTTCTCAGAGCTGGTTTGTTTTCCTCTGAAGGGTTTTATATGTGCAAGCCTGTGATTTGCAAATAAGCATTGGACCTCATCTTTTGCAGTTGAGCCTGTGTTTTGTTCTCTTGCCTTTGACTTTGTTGCTGTGAAAGTTGTTTGGATTGACCAAAATGGAATCGCATCTTTGAGCAAATAGTGGAAGGATGGGAATGGGGACGGGGCTAGAGGCGGGAGGTGTGGAGGGCAAAGAAGGGTGAGTTACCAGATCCCCAAACCAGAATAGTGGCTAACGGGCTTTTGCACAGAACCCCACCTCCAAAATCAGTACAAATGCTGACGTGTGGGCATAATTACTCTTGAAAACCCCGTAAGTCACCTTTACAATCTTTTTTTTTTTTTTCATTATTTTTAGAAAGAGGGAATGGGAGAGAGGCAGAGAGGGAGAGAAACATCAGTGTACGGTTGCATTTCACCTGCCTCCAGCCACAGACCTAACTGGAGACCTGGTTTGCAACCTGGTTATGTGCCCTGGCTAGGGAATCGAACTTGCGACCTTTGGGTTCGCAGGCCGGCGCCTTAACCACTGTGCTACCAGCCAGGGCTTACAATCTTTTGAAATACATTTTCTTCCGAGGTAGGAACAGATTGACTGATTGAGGACTCCTGAACTGACCGTGGGGTTTAGAAATGTCATTATATTCCCTCTCCCCCTACAAAAAAAATCTTCAAATTTGCTCAACATACCAGTTCAGAGCTGAAATCCTATAAGTGAACATGAAATGACTGAACATTTACTTGTTCTACTTTCATAAACTTGCAAGATGTTTTTCTTCCCATGATTTGGTTTGACTCAGAGGTTCTTATTTTCCTGCCTTTGTAATTGACACTCTAGTGGACCTTCAAACACCATGTTTAGTCCTTCCATGCTTATTCTCATTTCACCGTGCGGAGGATGGCCTTTTTTGTTTTTTCTGCTCAGAGGATTTATCCTTCTGAACCCCAGAGACGGGGAGAGGGTGGTGTGCATATGAGGGGCTGCAGTGGGGGGCATCGGAGGAGGATCCCCGTTGAGGCAGCCACCAAGGTTACTTCCCGCGGCTGCCTCCGACAGCCTGGCTCCCCAAACCTACAAATGCTCTTTATTCCTTAAGGTGATGAGTCTTTCCTCCATGTAAGGGCAAGCATCCTAGCTTGTGGAGGCTACACTCTAAAGGAGATAGGCTTTTAAAAACTGTCTACTTTAAAACAATGAACTAAAATACAGGCACTTGCGTGTGTAGGGCCCTGGGGGTAGGGGATCAATGAGGCAGGAGGATCCCTGCCTCAGTCAAGAAAATCTCATCAAGTAGGAAGAATACTGTTAACTCAAAGCTTTTAATCAGTCCCATGTAAATGGTTACCAACTGCAAGTGCTGTGAAGAAGCAAAAGGTATAATGGTGAGGTGGGATTGTGGAAATCTAAGAAAGTGACTGGGGAAAAATATTTATTTAATAAAAAAATTAAAAAGTGACTGGAGTCAACTGGGGCAAAGGTTGTTGGGAGGGTGGGGAAGAGGCTCAGGAAACTGCGGAAAGGCCCTGAGGGCGGGGCTATTCTAGATCCTAGGGTGGGGTGGAAAGGCAGACTGGCTGGAGGGGCCAGATCTAGCAAGGTGTGATCTGAATGTAAGAAACTAATCTAATCCATTTACTTGCATTTTGAAAGGATGACTGTGGCTGCTTTGAGGAGCAATGGCTTAGAGGTGGGGATGCCCTTAGGGAACTTGCACTGGCCTAGGGAGGGTGTGGGGGAAGGTCAAAAGGGTGATAAGGAATGGTGGCCTGAACTTGGGCAAGCAGGGTGGGAGTGAGGAGCTCCTTTAGGAGTTGTTAGGAAGTAGAATTACAAGTTGCCAGATAGCGGGAAGGTCATGCTTAACAGGCTTAGGCAATGTCCTGCCATGAAGACTGGGTTACCTAGAGGATGTAGCCAATGATGTAGCAAATGATGTAACTACATGGGATCAAGTACTATATTAACAACTGGACAGATTTAGTGTTAAGCACTTAAATCCATCAGTTTAGTTAATCCTCATAATAACCCCTAAAGACCTCACTGCCAAACAAATTTTCTCTGATGATGGAAACACTCTCTACCTGGGGCTGCCCTGAAAAAAGGAGCCACCAGCCCCACGTGGCGATTGGGTCTTCAAAATAAAAATAGTGCTACTAAGAAGCTGGAAGAAGCTGGACTTCTAATTGAATTTAATCTTAATTGAGGTTTTAAAATGGATGCTTGATTCTATTTATTGAAAATCTTTTTTTTTTTTTAAAGTGTGTTTGGAACAACTTGGATATGTTGTCCTACTTTTATTTTCTTTAAAATATATTCTATTGATTATGCTTTCATAGTTGTCCCAATTTTTTCACTTTGCCCTCCTCTTCCAGGTACCTTCCTTCCCTCCAGCCACCTCCCTTCCTTAGTTCATGTCCATGAATCATGCATATAAGTTCTTTGGCTTTACCCTTTCCTATTCTATTCTTAACAATCCCCTCTATTTTGTACCCGCCAGTTATACTTCTTGATCCCTGCACCATTTCCCCCTTTCTTCCCTTCCCCCTCCCCACTGATAACCTTCCATATTGTCACCACATCTATGGTTCTGTTCCTGTTCTAGTTGTTTGCTTAGTTTGTTTCTTAAGATACATTTGTTGATAGTTGTGAGTTTGTTGTCATTTTAATGTTCATAGTTTTGATCTTTGTCTTAAATGTGTCCTTTTAACATTTCACATAATAAGAGCTTGGCAATGATTAACTCCTTTAGTTTTACTATTATGAATAAAGCAGCTGTAAACATCCATGTACAAGTTCTTGTGTGGACAGATTTTAGTTTTTTTAGATTGCAGAATTGTTGGATCACATGTGAGTGATCCAACTCAATTTTTTGAAGAAATGATTTTTACTTTTTAAAAAGAGATTTCTAGAAAATTAACAATTACATTTGTGGCTCATATTACACTTCTATTGGACAACCAGCCTAGAAATCTACTTTGGGCTCAAGTATCTTGGCGAACTTTGGGGAAATACACTGGAGGTTGCAATGAGGAGAGGGAAGGCGGGGCTGAGCAATGAGGTGGTGCACTTTGCTAATTTTCATATTTTACTTTATGTACCTTTATCTCTCGTGATAATTGCCAAAGCCTGTTAACTGGTCTCTGCTCCAGGGCCAAGTCTCCAGCCAGCAAGCCAGCAAGGAGATATTTTTAAAAGTGTAAATCTGATCATACCATTCCCTGCTTAAAACCCTTCAATGGCTACCCATTGAAATGATATCAAACATAAAATCTTTCCCATGGTCTGGCATTCATTTGACATTCATGATGTATTTATGACTAAATAAAATGGAAAATATTTTGTTATTTTGTTCCAGTTCTATCTACCTACATATATTTTATTTTTAATAAGATTTAGTGAAATACTGCATGTATAGAGAGAATGTTGGTATTTTACTTCATTTCATGTTTTTTACATATTTTTTTAATGTTAAAAAATTTTTTTTGTTTTGTTTTGAAGATTTTATTTTATTATTTTTAGAGCGAGGGGAAGGGAGAGGGGTAGAGAGGCAATCAATGTATGGTTGCCTTTCACTTGCCCCCAGCCACAGACCTGGCTGGAGACCTGGCTTGCAACCTTATTATGTGCCCTGGCTGGGGAATCCAACCAGCGACCTTTGGGTTCACAGACCGGCTAAAAAAAAAATGTTTTTTAAATATGTTTATTGATTTGGAAGAGAGAGAGAAGCACTGATTGGTTGCCTCCTATAGGTGCTTCAACCAGGGATCAAACCCACAACCTAGGTTCACGCCTTGATGGGGAATCAAACACTAACCTTTTGGTATAAGGGACGATGCTTCAACCAACTGAAGGGCTCATTTTATTTTATTTTTTAAAGGTTCTATTATTTTTAGAGAGAGGAGAAGGGAGGGAGTAAGAGAGGGAGAGAAACATCAATGTGCAGTTGCCTCTTGCATGCCCCCAATTGGGGGCCCGCAACCCAGGCATGTGCCCTGACTGGGAATCAAACCAGTGCTCTGGTTTGCAGGCCAGCACTCAGTCCACTGAGGGACACCAGTCAGGACTAGATTTATTTATTTATTTATTTATTTATTTTTAGGACTAGATTTATTAATTGCATATTAATCCTTCCTCTCTTCTTGGATTTCTATTCTTAGATATATCTATGTATTTAGTTCTGTCTTCTTAGTTGCATTTTACTGCTGTCACCTTTTATTTATTTTCTTTGTAAGTTACTTCAGGTCAATAGCTGAATTACATAAATATGTAAAAAACAAAACTAAGGTTACATGGTAAGGCCTCATTTTTCTAATTGTGAGAAAAAAAATGTGCCATTTAAACACATCGTTGATGTTGTTTTTAAAAGAAATTCCAAATGCTCTTATCAAAATGGGGATACTTCTGTTACAGACAAGAATTTTCTTTGTTTTCCTTTGGTAGACATGGTGGGGAGGAGCAGAGATTATTTGTGAACAAAAATTACTTTCTAAAGAAATGACAGTTATTGACATGGGGCATTATCTTTCTGTATTAAGTCTGGAGACTTCAGGTTATTGAAGACTTCAGGTTGCCGGGCACATAGTAAGTGCTAAATAAGCAGCCATTGTGTATGTGTGATTTTCTTTAACCCAAAAGGGATCTTGGTGTTCCCAAGCTTGTTTGTGGCCCTTAGAACCTGAGACTGATACTGTTTCCCTATCAACCCTGGTATCAAATGCCATTATTTTAATTAATTTAAATTCCCGGAGCTCTTGTCTGGCAGATAAAATCCAGTTGCTGCTTGCAGCAGTCACTGAACTGTTGCCAGTGTATGTCTTCATTGATTAGATGAAAAATATTTCTTAAGCAAGAGCCATGGAAGAAAGGGCTTGCTTCTTGACTGACATGCAGAGCCCAGGAAAATAGCTGTGTCCTGCATGGGGGTATCCTACAAGATGGGAGAATTCCAAGAAAGGCATTTTCAGGGAAAC
>PVIW01008062.1:0-65180 GCA_004026585.1 Noctilio leporinus | reverse complement strand
CACTGCTTATGTTTAAATCCTTTATCCATCTTGAGTTTATTTTGGTGTATGGTGTAAGTTGGTGGTCTAGTTTTATCTTTTTGCATGTTGCTGTCCAGTTCTCCCAACACCATTTGTTGAAGAGACTGTTTTTACTCCATTGGATGTTCCTTCCCCCTTTGTCAAATATGAGTTGACCATAGAGTCCTGGGTTAATTTCCGGGCTCTCTATTCTCATTACAGAGTATTTTTAAACATAAAGATAATCAAACATATAGCCCTAGCTGGTGTGGCTCAGTGGATAGGCACCAACTTTCGAACTCAAGTGTTGCTGATTCGATTCCCAGCCAGGGCATATAACCAGGTTGGGAGCCAGGTCTCCAGTCAGGTCCCTAGCTGGAGGCAGGTGAAAGGCAACCATACTTTGATGTTTCTCACCCTTTCTTCCTCCCTCCCTGCCCTTCTCTCTGAAAATAATGAATAAAATCTTTAAAAAAAAAAAAAGTACATAAATCATGTGTGGGAAAAGGTACATTTTCAGATTTTGCTATTGTTAAACCATGGAAAAGTGTTTTCCAAAGATTTTTCAAATGTAGATCTCCGCGAGCTCCTTAAGAGTGGAGGGAACATTTTAATTATCTTTGTTTCTCAAAACCCACTTAGCCACCCAACAAGTGTTGGGGAGTTGGCTCTAAGCCAGGTAACTCACGTGAATGGAGTACGATACTGAACTGAATAGTCTTCCAAATCTGTGAACAGGATGGTCATTCAAGTCAGGACTGAAATCATTGGGATCTAACCTGTTACTTTTTGTGGTTACAATAATGGCAGAGGATTAATATTGGTATTATTTTTCTCCTTTTAATCATTCACTTCTTTTTCAATGCAATAGAAAATGAAAATTATCAAAGATATAAAATTTGAAAACTATACCAATGGAGAAGACATAGCTACTAATGAATACAGAACTAACTTCTAAATGCACCGAGAAAGTCAAGTTTAAATTTTACATGGATTTATAAAGCAAGCATTACTTACATCCTATCCATTGTTGCCTTTAAGATTGAAGTTTGATATACATCTCTTCCCAATTTTCTTTATGCCTTAATGTGTGCATTTTTATCCACATACATTTTAGACTGATTATTTGTTTTTTTATTTGTTGTTGATATATTATGTGTGCAATAAAGTTTAGGGAAGACAAACAGGATTATTCTCCAGAAGCTGCCTGCCCATGAACTAGCTGAGACCACGGTTCCCCTCTCTCCTGACGAGGAGTGCTGTGTAAGAACTTAGCTTCCCCCAAAGCCTGCAGCTGGCAGGCAGCTGGAGTTCTCCACACTCCAATACTAGCTGACATCCTGAATCGGAGTATTTTTCCAGACCTAAGACTGCTTTCTTCCATGTTTGAGATCACTTTCACACTCATCTCAAAAAACAAACAAACAAACAAATAAACGAGAGCACCAGGGTGGTGTGTCACTTTCCTGGAACAGTATAGCCCAAGCAGGCCCATGCCTGCTTTCTGCAGAATTACATAAACAGTGGGGCCTCATATCTGTGATCTGTCCATGAGCTCCAGTCAGAGCAAGGTGACGCTTGACGAGCACATGCTTCACAAACTTGTGCATCAGTAGCATCAAATGTGAGGTGAGTACCACTACTCTGCGCATGTTAATAGCACTTAACTGGGCACACTCACAAAGGACGATACTTCTCCAGAGTTCAAGTGGGCCATAGTGAATGCAGTGATCATGTGGGCATGAGGCCTGAGGACTAGATGTGCTGAGGCAGCCTGAGCAGTCAGATGAGGTAAAGCAGTGGCTCTCTATTCTCCCTCTAAAACTCCTTTTTAGATTCTCATTGAACTTTTCTGATTTAGGTTTCTGGTCATTCAATTTTCCTAATAATTTTATCACTATTTCTTTTTTGCCTAAATTCTTTCAAAATTTCTTAATTTTCATCTTTCAGATGACATACTGCTCTCTCTGATGTAATCTTTTCCACCTGTACACCATTTTTATCATTCAGATTAAAATATCCTTTTTATTGCCATACTCATTTTATTTTATTTTTATTTTTTTAAAGATTGTATTTATTATTTTCTGAGAGAGGGGAAGGGAGAGAGGCAGAGAGGGAGAGAGACATCAGTGTATGGTTGCCTTTCACCTGCCTCCAGCTCTGGACCTGGCTGGAGACCTGGCTTACAACCTGCTTATGTGCCCTGGCTAGGAATCGAACCAGTGACTTTTGGGTTCACAGGCCGGCACCTTATCCACTCTTCCACCAGCCAGGGCTTGCCATACTCATTTTAAACAGTTATAACTATTGTTTTCAAAAAATAAACTTTACACTTTAATCTTTATAAAGGCAATTAAAATTATCTTTAAGTTTTCGTTTGTTCTCTGAATTATCTCTAAGCTTCTAGGATTTGTTTTAGTTATCTTAGTTATTCTCTTTAATAATGTTAATTTTCTTCTGATGTCATATGACCTGTTGTTGTCTATTCATAAATATAAATGAAGTATTATGTTTGCTGGTGTGTGTGTCTCTTCTTAGTTTATTTTCTCACTGGGTGTGTATGTCTCCTCTTGGTGGTCTGTCTTGAGTTGGGAAACAACTGCAATTTTTGAATAAATATTTGTCATGTCAAAAGGTAATATTCCTGTAGCTATCATAGATAAGAAATAGGAAGTCAGAGTGAGGAATAAGTAATTTGGCAGCTCAGATAATTTTTTTACTATTAGATGAAACTGTTTTTTCCTATTTCTCTCTTTGGATGATGATGATGATTGATGATGATGATGATGATGATGATGATGATGATGATTTGTGGATCTAAGGCAGGGGTTGACATGTATATCTAATTTTATAAGAACACAGCTCATTTGTTTACACATTGCCTATAGCTGTTTTTATTCTATTATGACAGAGTTCAGTAGTTGCCTCATGAGGATACAGCCTACCAAACCTGAAACATTTGCTATGTGGACAAAATGTTTACCTGCACCAGGTCTAGAGGACCCTTCAGCTCTGTGATGATCCTTTCTCACCCTCTAATACTCAGTAGTAGTCATGTTCAAGTAAATTACTTTCTCTGGTTAGAGAAGAATTCTCAATATTAGCTTGATGTCAAAAACTGCAAATGCTAGACATGGTTTATAACAGGAAGAGGAAAGAAAGGTGTCTCAGGTAGTGTAAGGGGCTGGTTCCCAGTAGAAAACTTGTTGACTCGGAACCTACAACATCTCTGGACTTCCTAGGGAAATCCCTCTGTACCTCTGATGTCTGCAGTAGGCTCCATATCAATCCCATGCTATCTGCTTTCTATATTTCAACTATCATAAACCGTCCTATTCACTCTTGGCACAAATTATTTATTTATTATCATTGCAATAAATAAATAAATAAATAAATAAATAAATAATTTATTATCTTCTGTTTTCATGAAATGTCTGATGGGTGCCTAAAATGTTTTGAAATGGGTGAGCTAGATTCTTGTGCTTAAGCTGCCATCTGATACATGAAATTCCAAAGGAAATAAGTTTTACAAGAAGGAATAATCAATATGGCTAAATACTTCAGAAGCTTCAAGTCAGGTGTGGGTGGAAAAGTGGCTCTGGATACAGAAACAATGGTTTCATTGGTTACTTAGGAAATAGTGGCAGGTTAAGTAGAGTAGAAGGGGAAGAGAGCCAGGAGCAGTAGCTTGAGAAATAACTGAGATATGAAAACTAGACAGGGAACGTATACAACTTTGTAGTGTTTGACTTCGAGCAAGAGAAATAAGCTGGTATGTGGCTGGCTGGGAATGCGTGATTTAAATTGTGGAACCTTGCCTGTTTGTTGATGTTTTTCCTTTTAAATGTAAAAGTGAGTATATCAAGCTTAAAATTTAGTGAAAGAAACCTTGAGACAGAAAATTCAATTGAAGAAAGAATGAGGGAAAGGGAAAAATTTATGAAATGTGTCTTTGAAGAGGCAGAAAAGAACAGAACCCCTAACACAAAAATAATTTACTTTTTATAGGATGGTAGATGGGAAGCCAGTCGGAAAGGAGGCTATAAATTCATAGCAGTAGGTTACAAAATTTCACCTTATCGCTTTTGTTTTCTTTGGGAATTACCAGCTGACAATATATGTTAGGTATTAGCTAGCCTAGGAAATTCAGAAGGTTGGACTAGCTTGCCATAGATAATAAAAGAGAGAGAGAACTTAGATAACACTGAAATATTAAACAAGCACTGAGGCTCCAACTAAGGATACTGTACCCTTCATCTGCAGTGAAACAAGCTTCAGTTTGTAAATTTCCCTAAGGGCTTTTCAAGGTCAGAACAAGGGTGCTGAAGAATCACCCAGCAGGATTTATTTAGATATGGGGTTTTAACCTGTAAAGAACTGGAAGATTATTGAGAGGCTTTACAATGAATAGGAATGAAGATAGGATGTAACAGACAAACAGAAAGTGTAGAGGATTTAACAACTGAATCATTCTGTGATAAGAAAAAAAGAAAAGATGGTGTAAGACCCTGGGATATGAGAGTTGCAGGGACAAAAGCTGCGATTAGAGAGTAAAATGTTTAAATTTAAAGTAATGGAGATAAAGCACTTCTATGTCAGCATCCATCCCTTGCAGTGGTTGGGGAAATGAATTACCTAGCTAAATGCTCACACCGAGCTGAA
The DNA here is from genome assembly GCA_004026585.1 of Noctilio leporinus. Taxonomy (NCBI): domain Eukaryota; kingdom Metazoa; phylum Chordata; class Mammalia; order Chiroptera; family Noctilionidae; genus Noctilio; species Noctilio leporinus. Next base: position 60,518 of record PVIW01008062.1, on the reverse strand, counting down.
TTATTGTTCAATTTCTCTCAGAGACAAGAAAATTAAGTCTCAGAATAGTAGCGTGCAAAGGCTTACACATGCCCAAGTGCAATAGATTTGAAATTTGAAAGGGAGACATGTTTCTACAGTCAATCTTGTGTTCTTCACACTTTCCGTGTCTCAGTGACATTCTGTTGAGAAAGATACCAGCAGAAGATAACAGTCCTGTGCCTTGTTCCCACAGAACACATTAAATTTAAATCTTGGAGGAAATTACTCTTATCCTCTCCTGCACCTTCTATCCATCCTTGCAGACACAATTTCATGTAAAGAAAGTGATCTCTGTGGAAAAGTTTGGGAACCCCAGTCTGGAGGAAATTTTTTATTTGCACCTAAGTGTTTTTTGTTTTTTTGTTTTTTTTTTCAAGTGCACTTAGAAAGGGATATTTCAGAATTTTCTTCAACAGAACTCTCACTTTAGTTTCTGATACTGTCTTAAATTACAAGACATGCTATGATTCAGATATAAAACTCTGCCCAGTCATTGGTACTCTTTCTCCTGTAAATATTGTGAAATAAGGCTTTATAAATTTTGGTAGTGTAGAGAAAAACGCTGAGAAATAGATCTCACCACATAAAACGTTCTTTATTTTGGAAGCGTAATTACAGCCTTCGAAGGCTCTGCTAAGAAAGGGTTTGAAATTGAAAGACTAGGGTGCATAACGGTGAAGCAGTACTTGGGTTTGAGAAAATGGAGACGATGTTAATGGATCTATAAATCCCTGGCAATGGTTACTTGAAGAATTGAAGAAAGGAAATGAAACAAAATCCACTGTTCATTCCTGATTCTTTTAAAAATGCCTATTAACACTTCCTCTTGGCAAATGTCCTTTGTTTGCCTTATGACATTTTAAGAAGGTAAGTGAAAGGCCAAGATTAGAGACAGGAGAAGCCTGACAATGAAGCTAGGATACCTCATAAAAAGGCATTCCCAGGGGGATTTGTGCATGCTCATCCACATTTCTAAAATGTGTTCCTTTCAATGCTCATGCTCCATTTGCTCCATTTTGTTCTAAAGTGCCATTTGTTCACAGAAGCCTTCACCAGCCACCCCAGGTAAACACTTCCTACGCTTATCACATCACTCTGTTTACTATTTCTTGCAGATCATTTATCATAAAGCCAGCTTTAGTTGTACTCATTTATTCTCTCTCTGTCTCCTCCTAAGCTCCCATTTTTACTATATGAACAATTTGGAAGCAGTGTTATTTCATGTATAATTGTCTACCAAAATGCTCACACAGAGCATGCACCTGATTATCATTTGACTTAATTAATCTGTCATCCTCAGCCTTATGACAATAGTCTTCCAAAGGCTGATTGTAAGATTGACTATGTAGTTAAGGTTGTATTTGGGTCTAGGCAACAAGGACTCTAGCGTGGCTTCTCCAAAGGGGATAATTGTTTTGTTTTGTTTTCCAAATAACAAAATGCTCAGGTATAAGTAGTCTGGGAAGGTATGACAACTCTCCATTACCACTATGCTGAGATCTTTTCATTTTTCCATTTTCCCAGCCTTAACATCTTGCAATAATGGCTGGAAAATAGAGTTTTTATTTATTTTCTTAAGCTGGAAATATTACAAAAATAGCAAAATATTGATATAGTTTACTAAGAGAGAAAACTGACCAGAGAATTTATCACCTCATATACATACTATAATACCTTTTGATTACTATATAACAACAACAAAAAATCATCAGCCATATAGACTGCTCAACCACCCAAAAAATATTCATCAGAAGAAGGCCTAAAAAGTACTGAGTTAGAACAAGGGAAGAGAGTTTAATAAAATAAATATTTGATGGCTGGGAAAGACAGCCTGATGTGTACATACTCCTATTAAGAATGGCTTTTCCAATGAGATAAGAATATTCCATTTGTCAAAAAGATATCTTCCGTAGACCATAATTAGATTGACACAGTCAACTCTTAATTTAGGGACCTTCTTTTTTATGTACTTCATTTTTCTAACTTCTTTCTGATGGGCATATTCTCTCATTTGATTTTTAATATATTCAATTACATTACATTTAGTATTGCATTTCAGGAAGCTAATCTTTCTCTCTAAGGCAACTTTGCATATCTCTGATCTGATATATTATGTGCTGACTTCACAATTTAGCTCTCAAAAAGCAATTTCATTTTCATTTCTCCCAAGTTCTCCTGAGATATTTCAGCATAGTCATAAAATATTGACAAAGAATGTATGTAATAGACTATACCTAGTTTGCAATCTAAAACTGACTAATAAATATTCACCAAAAAATCTTTCAAACTTTGATTGACTTTTTTCTTCAATTGTCCCTTAGGCTGGGTAATTGTTCATAATAGTGTTTTAGGAATAAAATTTCTTCTGCTAAAATCCCAGTATTGAAATTGAATTTCTCTTGGACACTTTTAATAAATGTATTCATTTCTTAATCTAAGAATTTAAAGAACTTCTGAACATTTGGTTGCTTAACATTCACCAACAAATTAACAATTTATTCTCCTGTTTAAGAGTAAAAATTTTGAATCTGAATGTTCCAATTTAGGTGGGATTTACTCCTACTAAAAGTGATTTTCAGCGACTCACTTAACATCCCTAAACTTCATTTTCTTTATCCAGTGATATATTCTCCAAGCCAATTTTTAAAAATTAGATTATATAGTCATGAATAAATGTGAAAATAATAATCTTAGGGAAGAATATCTAAGTGTTACTTAACTTCAAATTTCTATGATTCTGAGCAAAAGAACTTGAATTATGATTGTCTATTGAATATACCCAATGCCACAACTGAAGAAAATGGGATAAAACCTGCAACTCAGGTGCTGAGGACTAGCTCTCCTAATATTGCCTGACATATCCTAGAGTAGAAATCTGAGCCATCCAAGAATTCTAAATTTACACTCAACCTCCTAGGTTTTTAAGAAAATATATTAATCAAGGTATGAAGATAAAATCTGGTTTATTTAATAACTTGCTACTTTGATATACAACTTTGAATATTCAAGTTGTATATATTATTATGCCAGGCCTGCAAATGTTAGCAGCAGGTTTGCTTAGTCTTACTCTCTCTTATTCCTGCATAAGCAGTAAATCCTCATATATGTAATGCTTGGAAGATAGAATCAATGTATGTTATAAGGCATAAGAAATTCAAATTAGGGCAGAAAGGAACTTGTACAGATACAAGACAAACTTTTCATCTCCTTCAAAGAGTGGTGAGATAGAAAAAATCTAGATTCAATACATAGCTTCTCAAAATAGAATCTCTGAATATAAAGGGAAAACAGAAGTGAACAAGACAGCCTTTGTGCAAATGTCCAGATTTGAGGTGTGCCCTAAACAATTCAGTTTGAAATGTTTATCTCTTGTATGCAATTCCTTCTTCTCTTATGTTCACAACTTTGTATGGTTTTGTTTGATCCTGGGCTTGTGTTTTTCACTCAGTAAATAAATTGAGCATATGTGATGGGCCTTTGTATATTTTTAATGTGCAACACTTAATAATTTGGGTCATTGTTACCTTCATGAATAGTATAGCACTAATCACACTATGATTACACATCATTGTATGTGTGTGTGCATGTGTATTTTCGTAGCTTTTTATTCCATCCGGATTAATTTTTTTCTAAAAAAACAGGATTCTACTTTTTGCCATATGCCTTGAATCCCTGTGAATTTAGAATTATGAGTAAAAATGTTTGATTTAGTGAATGTTATTACTTAAAGCCCTTAGTATATAAAAAACACCCCTAAGTTTATTCCCATGTATTTTACTAACCTGTAGGGTGTGGGGCCTGAATCACTAAGATAATTGCCTCCATTATCCACTGCATTTGTTTAAACAAATTATTTAAATAATTGGCATAATTTTGTTTTTCACATTTTAGGTCTTATTTCTCCTGTATAAACAGGTATGTCTTACTTTCTCTGCTTGTTACCCAAGTTGTTTCTCTACTTAGCTCTCTACCTCCTTGTCATTTACTCTGTGTGACCACACAGATACTCCCTCCTTTCTAATATCTGCACCTTTTGAAGCACCCTGTATTCCAGAAAGGTTCCCCTGCACAAGTAGCAGGTGTCCTGACCCTGAAATCAACCACCTTGTATTCTTTCTCCCTTTATTCTTCCCAATAAGAAACCTAATTTTGTTACATAAGAAGCCATTATTTCATCTACTCAGCTGTTTTTGACATGCTTCACTTGGCTCTCAGTTTGGAAATAAAATCACACAAGGATGAAAATGAAGCCTCTTTCAGAACATTTGCAAGGAAGATTTGTGTCTCTAATGAGCTCTTGGCCAAAAGCTACAGTTTTTAATTTGGGATAAAATAAAAATGCAGTTCAAACAAATGAAGCATAACAAAATCAGGGGTCAAAAGACTTCCTTATTTTTAGAGCAAGGAAGTTCAAACTGCGTATGAAGTGAAATTATAAACACAGTTTTGGCTGTGATTTATCTCTAACAGTTTGGGCAATTCATCTGAAAACAACTTAAAATTAAGTCTGATTTTGGTACCTCCATTTTTCATGCATATTAATCTTGGAAGCCAATTTTTATACAAGTAAGTATTAGGCACATTAACTTCAGCCACCCCTTGTCTTATTTTCTTATAATTACAGGTCTCTGCTTTACATTTTCTGGAAAATAAAATTTTTCTAATTAATACATGGGGTGATAAAGATTGTTTGCATAATGCTCTCCTCAGTAGCTCTGGTTGCAAAACTTTTGTAAATACTGGAACTGAGAGTGAGCCCTAAGGGTATAGTGAAATAATCAAGGCTCAGAAAGAACATAGGAATGAGAAATAAAGTTATTTATCATTATCATTGATATTATTACTATATTATTTTATTTTTTAAAGATTTTATTTATCATTTTTAGATAGGGGGGAAGGGATAAAGGCAGAGAGGGGGAGAAACATCAATGTATGGTTACCTTTCATCTGCCTCCAGCTATAGACCTAGCTGGACACCTGGCTTGCAACCTGGTTATATGCCCTGGCTGGGAATGGAACCAGTGACCTTTGGGTTTGCAGGCTGGTGCCTTATTTGTTGTGCCACCAGCCAGGGTTGATTATTATTTTATTTAAATGTTCACAAATGTAAGAATTAAGAATATCAAATCACTGAAGATAAAATTTCTGTTTTCACTTGCTAGCTTCACCACTACCAAGCTGTGTGATCTTGGGCAAAGCATATGTTTATTCCTCAATAACCTCATCTGTTGAACTTGGGCTGGAGGATAAAATACAGCAATTCCTACCTTATAGCTGTTGTAAAGGCTAAAAGAATCACTGCAAGGATCACCATTTACCGAGCACTTGCTTTGCATCACACATTCTTCTCAGCAATTTATAATTCAAAACTGATCATTTTAAGAAAGTTTTGAACTATTAACTTTCAAAGCACATTGGGAGTTTTTACATCCCTACAGGGGTACTTCTTTTAAAACAAAGTAATGCCTCCGTCTCACATCAAGAACTGATTTTACATGTTCTACTAATACTGAACTGACACTTTTAAATATTAGTTTTTCACATTCAGATACAAACACCTAATACTCAGCATTCCTGCTGGTGGAAGGCAGTGCGCATTGACATAAAACTAAACTGCCTAGCTGCTAATGGCAGACGGCAATGGCACCCATGCCGACACCAGCTCATTTTTAGAGGATCTTTCTCCTTACAGCAACCAAATGTTTTATTTCTGACTCCAACAAATACATTTGAACTAGGGAGAGGCCTTTGCACAACAGAAAGTTATATGATAACTCTGGGAATATATATCCTTGGCAACCCAGTGATTCGGTTCTACTACACATTATCTCCTCTCAGCTTATGCAATTTTCACTGTGTATATGTAGTGCATCTGCAAAATGTACAGATATTATTGCCCACAAGAAGTACTCAATACAAATAACTTGAGATGATTTGCCATCAGGGACGCAAAACTATTAACTACTTGGCACTGGCTAAGCCTGTGAGAGTCAAGGTGCTGAAAAGTCAGTACCATCCAGGGAATTGTTTTGAGGATTCAACAAATGATAGATGTGGCTGAACTGAGCTAGGGCAAACAGTTCTACTTTTATTGAGTTGTGTCTTCACTGCCCAAAGTTACTTTGGTGAATCCATTTATCTTTACAGAACTCTCAGATGTACTTCATTACTGACTGTCATGGGAGACTAAGTTTGCCTGTCTCTTTGTTAGAGCTAAGGAGAGGCTGTAGAGAAGAGGAGAACTGAGTACTAGTCCTCATTCTGCCCTCATTTAGCTGAGATATTGTACAATTCATGTACCCTCTCAGGGTGTTTGTTTTTTCTTCTACATACTGACACTAAACATTTCTTTTATGATGTGCAAAATTTGGGGATTATGGTTAGGTACCACAAATAACCATGTTTCTTTGGAACATTACATAAGAATATTATACCTAGTGTCTTGAATTAGTTAATGGGTTTTAATATTGTTAAAAATAAACCTTCTACAGTTTTTAGATAGAAATAGCTTCGCTATTTTTTTACTTCCAAAATCTGTTCTGTTTAAAAATAACTTGTTAAGATATGAAAAAAAATGATAATTTACAGATCAATTGCTTTTCTGGCAAAAGATAAGTTTCTGAGTATTCTGAAAACTTTGAAGAAAAAAATTCTCCTCCCATTTCACATTTTTTAATAGGTTTCCATTACTTGCCATCTTACTTCTTATCAGAGGAATCTGTAAGCATTAATTTCAGTGATACCATGGTGAGGCAGAAGGGGTGCTGGTCTGCATCAAGCCCCATGTGTATGACTCTTAGCTTGACCTCACCAGGTCTCACCAGGTGACTGTAGGTTAGTCCTTCAATGTGTCTAGCCTCAGTTGCCCCTGGTGTAGCAAAGGAGGAACAGGTGGAAAATGCTTTGCTACCAGAATTGAACAAGCAACACGGCTATCTATCAACGAGTATCTTGTAAGAAATGCAGAATTGAATCTCAGGCCATAGTCCAAACTTGCTGAATCAGACCTAACATTTTATCAAAATTCTCAAAAGTTTCCTATGCACATTAAACTTTTGAAAGTGTTGAAAAGATGATGAAATGATACTTGGCCATTAAAAAAAAAAAAAAAACATAAGATGTTATCTCTGTGATAATATGGATGGACCTGGAGGTCATTATGCTAAGTGAATAAGCCAGCCAGAGAAAGACAAGTACCCTTTAATTTCACTCATACATGGAATCAAATGAACAAACTAAATTAACAAGCAACATAGAGACAGATTCATAGATAGAGAGCAGGCTGACAGTCGTGGGGGTGGGGGTTAAGGCTATTGGAAGGGTGAAGGGATTGAGCAAAAAAGAAAAAAGAGAAAGAACTCATGGACATGAACAACAGTGTGGTGACTGCGGGGGAAGGGAGGGTGAAAATGGAAGAGGGTATGGAGGATCTATCATGATGAAAAGAACAAATTAAAATTAAAAAGAAATAAAAATGCAGTTGACACTTGAACAATAGGGATTTGAAATGCACAAGACATGTCAGCTTTTACTATTGCCTATTTTTCTATTTCTATTTTTTCAGTGTAACAAAAAGCCTCACATTTTAGATTAGATATGTCTGAAATGCAGCAGGTAGGTGGATCTTTTGATTTGTCTCCTAGCCATCGGTAATATGCTATTAGAGTTTCCTGTAAGATTTACAAATTTGGGTCATACCTCGAGTGAATATCTCTCTTATAAAACCTATAACCACACTGACTGTTAGCTTGAAAACCTCAGGCAAGCATTGTCCTTATTTTTCGATAGCATTGTCCCTAGATCATTCTCATGTCTTATTTGGTTGTGCCCTTCTCAAACACATCAATTTCTCTTCTTACTTTATACAATTTTAGAAAGTTGCATCTCTCAGATTCAGTTTCATACTTTAGTTGTCATTAGCTTCATTATTCAGAGTTGTTATCAGAATCCCAAGATGTTATCTATTTTTCAGAGGCTCCAGACATCTTTGTAGTAGCTTTTTATGATAAAAAGGAAATAGTTAATTGTTGTATGCATCATCATCATGAAAAAAATTACAATACAGAGAGACCCGAATATAAATCAAAATCTGACAGTTACCAAAGGTGTGAACTTGAGTGAAACTACCTAACTTCTCTGAGCCTTAGTGAATACGTCTCCATATTAGATATAAAAAATGGCCAGCAGAAAGGTTGCTGTGAAAGTTAAGTGAGGCAATATATCCACGGCACATGGTACCTAGTAAATATAAGGACACAATTTTGTACCAGAGTTGATTGTGATGAGGACGATGGCCTTGATGATGACAAAGATATGTTGATTATGCTGATTCAGAGATTCTATCACTTTTCTGTTTGAGACAGAGAAAGGAACACTTTAGCACAAATAATTTTCCTAGAGCAAAAGGAGGCATACTGCATTCTGACACTGTTCCTCCAACTCAATCCCCATCACATGTCATTAAAACAAATGATTCATGAGAAGACAACTTTTCTTGATTATACATGCTGAACATTTTTCGTAAAGGGAGAAATCATTGTATGTTCCAGGTACACTATAAACTGATAGAAAGCATGATAGCTTCACATGATTTCTAAAGAAAGTCCAGGGAAAAATAAAACATGAAAAATATATTTACTTTGTAGCTATTTTTTTTGTCTCAGTTCAGCAAGAAAATTTGATGAAAAGAATAGATCTAATTATAAAGCCATAAATATATATTTTTAATAATGCATTATTTAATAATGTTGACAAATGAAGACCAGTATATTAAATACATTCAGGTATAACAGAGATGGGGATAGTTTAATTCAATAATGATAGAAATAAAATTAGTTTCTACACACTTCAACAATCATAGTGTTGTTAAATTATTTTATTTTAGTAAGATGTGTCCACTTAATATAATATTTTTATTTTACTTTAAAGCACTAAAAAAATTTAAGCTCAGTGAAAAAAATAGGTTATATATAGGTTCTAAACAATAGGATAAACATTGCTTTTTATAAAATAAATGTGAAAAGATGTGAATTCAAATCAATTTGTAGACAAAACTCATTGTCATTTTTGAGCAGAATATTCAGTGCTAAACTTCCCTGTTGATTCTGGAGATGGTAGCAATTTACCTAAGTTTATGTCATATATACTATATAGCTGTAACTATATACATAATTATGTAACTATACATGTATGTGTGTGTGTGTGTATATATATATGTATATATACACACACATATATTTGATCTGTCCAGAAATTAACCAGCCATACACTATGAAAAACAGAAACATTTATTGAATAACATACATGTTACAAAAAGCACTGCATATAGAACAATGACTCCTCAGTCCCCTTCAAAGTGGGCTCCTTGGGTCCTCACACAGTTCTGCCAATTGCCATCAGCTACCCTATTGCATTTTCCTGAATCTCAATGATGGTCTCAAATCTCTTCCCTTTCAAAGGTTATCTTAGTTTTAGAAAAATCCGTAGTTTCACAGTGCCATATCTAGGCTATAGGGGGGTTGAGTCACCTGGGTAATTTGATGTTTCACCAGAAAACTCTGCACGAGACATGATGCATGAGCAGACACATTGTCATGATGAAGCTGCCAATCACCACCTTCTGAATCATCCAAATAGATTCCATGGAGAAATGTTCAAGCTTAATGCAAAATTTGAGGCAGATCTGCTGTTCTACTCACTCAGTTATTTTGAATGCAACAGGGTCACAGTACACATGTTCACTCAATGGTGTCTACTGCCCCCAACTGACCAATACAATGAAGTCATCATTATTCACACATGAGCATTGTAGTCCACTCTCTTTGGCTGCCAGGTTACATCGATGTTACAAAAACTGTTCTTGTTATATTAACAATGGTATACTTTTTCCAGACAAACCTTGTATGTGTATACATATATGTATGCATATATGGGTATATATGTATATTGGTGTGTGTGTGTGTGTGTACAGAGAGGCCTTACAAGTGTCCATGAAAATAACTATCATTCTAAGACCAATTTTTCAAGAAATCTTAAATAAGGCACAAATGATAAATTATTATATAGAGTTATTCCAGAGGTATTAATAGAATAGATACCCTCAATTAATACACAGACTAAATTCTCTGAGATCATCACCTTTAAATAGACATAAAGATCAATATAGTATGCTAAAAAATACTCTAGGGAGTCAGAAGTCCTAAATTTCACCATCCATTCAATTATTTCCTAGCTACCCAATCTCAAGTAAGTCACCCATCCTCTACATTTCAGTATTCTTATTACCATAGAAGGAATTGAACTACATCAGCCAGTGCTTTCCCCACTGGTCTTCTTAGCAGTTGACTTTTTTTTTTTTTTTTCCAATAATAGGCTATGCACAGTTTAAGTATGTTTCTAAGAGATGACAGTGGACTTACTCAACTACAATGAAGATGAGAGAAGATGGTCCAGGATGCTTCTCTATTGAATGTGGCTGTTATAAAAATAACTTAAACATTGTTTCAAGTCAAATATTTTTATTGAACAATCAGTGTTATTAAATGCATTCAGGCCCACCAAGTCAACACATAAAAATGGAATAATATTCAATATTCAATATTTTCATTCTCAGTAGAATCAGATAGTATATAAGTGCTCAATAGATTATTATTATCTTGAGTGCCTTCAATTGTTATTCTACTTATGTACTATTTTACTTCTTACAAAGCACTTTCACTCGGTTTCTCATTATCTTGTTTATTTTCATCACTAATGAAGCAGGCAAGACAGGGTTGAATAAAAGAAGAGTAAGCTCTTTCTCACTGTATTAGTCTTTCTTTCAAGAAAGGAATCTCAATATTAGAAAAAAGCAATGATATTGAAGATAAAGACAGAAAATCTTACATAGAGACCAGGAAAGAGGTGAAGCCTATAATCAATACTACTGTCTTAAATTACATAGACTAGCAAACTGTATAAAAAATATTATGTGCTTGAATAAGTCATCAGCAAACTATGTAAGCCTTTTGGAGCAAACTTGGACTACTCTCTCTCTCTTCCTCTTTTTTTTTTTTTTTTACCTGTAGAATATATTTATTGCTTAATATATTAAAAAAGCAATCAAACTTTTTATCAAAAGGATTATCATTATGTGTGAGGTAAGCCTGTAAAGCAGTAAGATTAATTTACAAGCCACTTGTGTAGGAAAGTTGGTTTCATTATAAATACACACAAAGATGCTACAATGAGTATTGGACACAAATGTCACTCTCCATTCTTCTGATAACTCACCCTTTACAAATGATCATAGAACCATACCTCACACCTCTTGTAAGCCTAACTGAATATCAGTATATACGTACTTGACAAGAAATTCCTCAGTTCAAATTTGTTTCAGTCATCATTCCTCTGTACTGAGGATTCTCTTAGCTGAAATTCTCAAATTCTGGAATTCCTTTAAAAGGCACATTCCTTTCTACCTCATCTCTAAGTATTAAAAAAAGGTTGGAAAGAATACCCTAATCCCTCATTTCTAAAAGGGTCATTTTCAGTCCCTAAATTTCAGAGGGTTATGCAGGTAATGTGAATATAAAGATATTTTCTTGGTCTCCTGACTGGTGAAGCAAGGGATTGCTGCTATTATTTGTGCCATCCATGTTTTTTGATGTTTTCCATTTGGGCTTGTAATAAGAATGCTGCTATCTACATGTCAGTCTTTGAGCTGAGAAATGCCTTCCTTATTCAACATGGAAACTGATACCAATGGTGGACTATGCTTTATTTTTTTAATTTAATTTTATTGTTGTATTATATCCATCCCCTTTTTACTCCCCTTGGTCCCTTTCCCCACCCATCCACTCCTCCACAAAGTCAATCCCACTTGTTGTCCATGTCCATGGTTCTTCCATACTAGTTCCTAAACTGTTCCCCTTTTTTGCCTCTTCCTCCCCGCTCCGCCCTTCCCTTTGCCCACTGAAGGTCTGTCTATTCATTGTATTCATGCATCCGGTTCTGTTTTGCTTGTTTTTTTTTGTTTTGTTCATTATTGTCCTGTAATGGGTGAGATCATATGCTATTTGTCTTTCACTAACTGGCTTATTTCACTAAGCATAGTACTTTCCAGTTCCATCCATGTTGTTGCAAAGGGTAGGAGTTCCTTCTTTCTTTCTGCTGTGTAGTACTCCATCGTGTAAATGTACCAAAGTTTTTTGATCCAATTATCCACTGATGGGCACTTAGGCTGTTTCCAGCACTTGGCAATAAATAGTATTACTATGAACCCCTGAACACAGGGTACATAGGTTCTTATGAATTGGTGTTTTGGGGTTCTTCAGGTATAGTAACAAGATCACTTTAAAGCATTCATAAGTTAAAGTTGGATCTTATCCATTCAGCTGCCCTATGTCTTTTGATCAGGGCATTTAATCCATTTACCTCTGTACCTGCATTTCTGTCTGTCTCTCTATTTCTTCATCTTCTTAAAGCAGACCCTTTAGCAACTCTTGCAATGCTGGTTTGGTGGAGATGTATTATTTTAGACTTCTTTTGTTTGGGAAACTCTTTATTTCACCTTCCATTTTGAATGAAAGCCTTGCTGGGTAGAGTATTCTTGGTTACAGGCCTTCATTTTTCATTGCTTGAAATATTATTTGCCATTCCCTTCTGGCTTGTTGTGTTTCTATTGAAAAATCAGCTGATAACCTTATGGGAGCCCTCTTGTATGTTATTAGCTGTTTCTCTCTTGCTGCTTTTAGGATTCTCTCCTTGTCTCTGAAATTTCCCATTTTCATGATGATGTGTCTTGGAGTGGGTCTGTTTGGGTTCGTTTTCCTTGGGACCATCTGTGCTTCCTGAGTTTGCATGACATTTTCTCTCCTCAAGTTAGGGAAGTTTTCTGTCATTACTTTTTCAAAGAGGTTTTCTATCCCTTGCTCCTCCTCTTCTCCTTCTGGTATCCCTATGATACGGATGTTATTACATTTCATGTTGTCCTGCAGCTCTCTTAAAACCTCATTTTTTAGTCTTTTTTCATTTTGTTTCACTGCTCTATTTTTCTCTTTTCAAGCTTTTATGAGATCTTTAGTCGCAAAGAATCTCACAACATTAGAACTTGGTTTTTAGTTCACATGCATCCTTTCCAATTCCCTCTCTACTTGTTACAGGCTACAAAAATTAAAGCAGCACTACAATACAGCGTTAAAAGAATACAATGCAAATACAGGCACAGGATCTGTATTTGACATAGTGGCCAAGCATGGATTAAAAATATACCTAGAATAATTTTCCAAAGGTTATTGTTGATTTAAAAACACAGAGTTTTAATATTAAGGAATTCCCACAAAATGTGAAAGGAGGGTAGACTTTGGGCAGCAGTTTGAAAAACAATTCTACAGACTTCCTATTTCTATCACCAATGCACATTTCTTAAGATAGGAAGGAAGAAAGTAGTTAAGTGTGCCCCCTCCTCTCACTGTTTCTAATTCACCTTCAGTTCACATTATTCTCTTCCTCCTGGTTTCTATGTTCTTTTAAGTCCCACAAGATAACGGCACTATCTTCCTTGTACCTGTTAAGGTGTACTGTAACTGAACTGCTTCAGCATGCTTCTCAAGTCTGAATAGCTCAGTTTCTACTTTCCTTATTAGGTATTTCTAGAACTTACTTTTATGTTCATTTCCAGTAGTTCATTAGTTAGTTTGAGAATGTTTTTTTAAGTACTAAAAACAATAAATTAGCTTTTATTTTTTAATTTACCATAAAAATTATTTTAACTTAATCAAAATCCCCTGCTTTAATATAAATAATTTTCATGAATAATAAATGCAAAAGAAGAATGAATATTAGATAGATTTTTTAAATGATTTTTTTAAATGATTTTTAGAGAGAGGAGAAGAGAGAGAGGGAGAGAAGCATCAATGTATGGTTGCCTTTCACCTGTCTCCAGCCAGCATATTAGATAGATTTTAACACAGTAAAGAAAATTGGAAATTTTCTCAAACATGTTCTTTGTAGATTGGAATAAAATGTCCAAAGGAAAAGGTTTTGAAAGTACTCTCTAGATAAACTTACACAAATAAAGCAGTCAATAGACCCATTAAGTGATAAATTCTAGAGCTATATTTAACCAATATAAATAGTTTAAACAAATATATACCGTTGGATTATTGAGGGAATCACTTCATAAATTACATAAATGTCTAAACATTGTGCTATACACCTAAAACTAATGTAAAATAATATTGGATGTCAACTGCATTTAAAAATACAATATTTTAAAAAATTTTAAAGAGAGACTGAAGTCAATAATAATTTTATGAAGAATGAAGGAGTACCTGTCAAATGCTCCATCAAGTAGCTCAGACTAGATTCTTCATTTTCTATCTCTATCCTATAATTATTTTTCTGGTGATAATAAACTTTTCTATTGATGCCATTCATATTTATAGTAATACATTATACATATATTTTATATAATATCTATTACATATATAATATACAATACATATAACACACACACACACACACACACACACACACATATATATAATTTGCCCCAGCTAGCTAAATTGCTAAATGGCCATTTATATCCCTAATTGTATGCATCTAGAGTACATACTAGTCAAGCTTACACCTTTTCTTAATGCCCCAAACATAGTTATAGTCTGCCTATTCAAAAAGGTCTGAAAATGAGCAAATGAAACCTAAATCAAATGGCATCTGGAAACCAGGAAAAGGTAATGCCTACAAGCACATTACTCGTTGCAGCTACAGGCCTCACCAGGAAGGAATTTCTTCAGGCCCAGCAACAAGTAGCAAGCTGCCCACTACTTGCAGCCAATAAAACCCTGCAACATCCCTCCCCAATTTCCTCCAATAACCCAAGAAAAGCTGATTTTTCTGTGTCTCCTTGGGTTTTCCCGTAGTTTGCCAAAGTCTGCTTGTTCCAAATTACAACTCCTTGGCTATTCCCAAATAAACTCATTTTGGCTAGCTAAAGGTCTTGTTATCTTATTTTTAAGGTCAACAGTGTTTAGTAGACTTTTTTTTTCCTTCTTCTTTGGTCTTGGTGTGGGTTTTTGTTTCCATTTTTAGCCATCTCATTTAGCATTCTCAAGTACAAGATTTTTCAAAAAGCCAAGTACTGGGGAGAATACACAATGTGTATTACATAAATTAAAACCAATATATAGGTTAAATTCATGAGAAACAAAATAACCTTTTTAGCTATCGTATTTCACAAATAAGGTTTTAAAAAATGCATGTGCCCTGACCTGTATGGCTCAGTTGGTCAGGCATCATTACACACACCAAAAAGTTCACCAGGGAAGTTCCAAATCAGGGCACATGCCTGGGTTGCAGGTTTGGTCCTCAGTCAGAGCATGTAAAGAGGAAACCAACTGATCACTGTTTCCTCTCACATACATGTTTCCCTCCCTCTTTTCCTCCCTCCCTTTTCCTCTTTGTAAAAATAAATAAGTAAAATCTTTAAAATGTATTTAAAATATATTCAAAAGGTTTAATATTGGGAACCAAGGAAAAGTGAGTAAAAGGAAAATAAAAAATATTTTAATATTTTGAGATCCTTACATCCTAATAGATGTGATGTCAATCTAGTTGAGTTCAGTGGCTATGCTTGATATGAACTCTCATTTTTACCTTAATTAAAGGAAAGGTATGAAAATTATCTAGATATGTATTTGAATAACTGACTAGACTCAGATCCCAAAGGCACCTGCAAACAGAAACATCTGAGGTGGAGTTACTAACACCAAGGGACCCTGCACTGGAGCCTGGAGTCCTTTGAGGAAGTTGCTCTTCTGCTCAACCCACAGCTGGATGGAATGTGAACTTGTATATTGTGCCAACCACAAATGGCTATATACTGCTGCAGTTCTTGGAATGAGGCTTATTTTGCTGAACTTCAACCTAGCTGCTGATATGGTTACCTCTCCCATATGGACTAACTTTATATATTTTTTGCCTACAGCAATTGTAATTCTTTCAACACAACTTACTTAAGCCTGTGGTTTTTGATTTATAAGCTCTATCTTTCTCCTCCCCAGCACACTGGAGCACATTTCAGTTTTCTTCTGAAATGGGTCTCCAGAATTCAAATTCCTAAGATCCCAACAGTTCTTGTTTGACAGACCCTACCTGAGAATTCTTCAGTAGTTTTCAAGCTCATTTTTAACTAATTATTACATATTTATATTACTCTAAGGTTTGGCTTTGTCAAAATGACTTTGGGCATACAAGATCATTCTGCCTAAGTTCTGAGTTGATTCCTATAACAGAGGTTCTGGTTCTAATTCCAATGATATTTATTGATAAGAAGTGACAGCAAACTACCAGAGCTGGGATATTTAATCTCGCTGTATCCATACATCTTGTAAATATTTTAAATCCTATATCCAAAACCATTTTATGGTGCTAATACAAGTGATGAATTCAACCAGTTACAGGCTTTCTCTACATCTGATGTCCAGCCACTAACTGATTTCACCAGTTTCCTTCTGTTGGTTTGTTAATCACCCAGAGCAGCTATATCACATGATTGGACTTATTAATGAATAAGTTGACAGAGGCCATTTTTACCGACAGACATCAAATTCCAGAGAAAGAAAGAAAACGCCTCAAATCAAAAATGTACACAGATATGTATCACCTTACCTCTTGGCTGCATGAAAGAAACTGGATATTGGAACACAAATGACTGTATAACAGTAACACAAAGAGAAACTTGTAATGCTCCAGATTACCATAATCCAGGACTCTTCCATAGAGCTTGTGATCTTCCTAACAAAATGCACATCACTTTGCTTAAAAGCAACAGACCTCTTCATGTTTAATAATAGGGGTGGGGATTGTAGCCTTGGTTGTATAAGTCCATAAACACAAAAAATAAAGGGCATATTTGGAAAGGGTATAAAATTGCTAAGACTTGGACCAAATCTCTCATGGGCTCAGCAGGAAATGGGAAAATAAGCCCAGTGTACCAAATTTCTCTCTAGGATTCATTGGATTCAGATTCTTCAGGACAATTATCTTGGCTAATACGATGGCCCACAATATCAAATATGGTCATGCCACAGTTGTGGATATCAAAAAGGGGCTGCTGCTCAGAGACTGTGAATAAAGATATAATTTTAGCCCTTCTTCAAATGAACCTCATCCCAAGCAGTAGAAATGAGCATTGTTCACATTATTTCAGAGCTTTAATCAGACCTATTAAACACTGTAACATGAACATGGAGTACATGAATGCTAATGAATGAAAGGGCCACCTAAATTCCTCTGATCAAGACTCACAATTATCATGGTTGACACAAAGGCTTTAGACCACAGGCAGTTCAGGTATATCAACAATGGCTGCATAAAGCAAGGAGGTTGGCAAGTGACTTAGCTTTTTCTTAGTGGATCAGTGACCACTAAAGCACTATATTCAGAATGCATTCCTGAAGACACCAAGAGCAGAAGGCTATCAGTCAGTGGGGACCTTCCAACCTCCATCTTTGGGTTTGATCCTAGAATAACAGTTCTGTGAAGAAATGCCTTTGCTTACTCATAGTAATTATCTTTGTTTGATGCAGTATTCCTTAGCTTTTTGAACTAAACATGCTTAGTTAGTACTAACCTTAGTAAATTAGTAATAAATATTTTTGTCACAAGTTTTGTTATATGCTCTCGGTATAATTAATAAGAAAGTTATATTAAATGTATATCAGCATTACCAATAATCTAATATGTATGATCACTAAAAGAACTTTATACGAAGCCTTTCAACTATAAAATTTCTTTTAAAACTTCAGGTGTTTCAAATAAAGTATTTTTGTTAAAAAAAAAAGAAAAAACCTTTATCAGTTATACTTTGGAAATTGCATTTTCTCTAGTTTTTATTATATTACCAAGCAATTGTCTGATTACACTTTGGTTACTATATAAAAAGCTATTATAGCCCTGGCTGGTGGCAGTGGATAAGGCGCTGGCCTGCGAACCCAAAGGTTGTTGGTTCGATTCCCAGTCAGGGGGCACATAACCAGGTTGCAAGCCAGGTCTCCAGTCAGGTCTGTGGTTGGAGGCAGGTGAAAGGCAACCACACATTGATGTCTCTCTCCCTCTCTGCCTCTCTCCCTTCCCCTCTCTCTAAAAACAGTAAATAAAATATTTTTTTTAAAAAAAGCTATTATTTATTCACTCATTTAACTAATATTTATTCTTCTTGTCCTGGGGGTACGTCAGCAAAGAATAAATACTTCTAAGGAAGGAAGACAAACAACAAACTTAAATAAATTACATGATATGGTCAAAAGTGATGTGCTATGGATAAATAAAAATAAAAAAAAAGGGAAAGAGTATGATTGGGGAGATCCTATTAAATTAGAGAAAATACCTAATTATATATGTTCTGACCTAAAAGATAGTAGTACTTTTAATAGACTGCCTGCAGCCTAATTTTCTTTAAGTTACAGTAAACCAACACATTGTTGTGAGTTAAAAATGTGAGTATAGTGAATAAAATTATTTTTGTGCATTTCATAAATTCAACATTATTTTTATAAGAAATTGGTTCCTAAGCAAAAAGCAACCTAAAAAGAGGAGGCTGATTTCCCTATATCAAATTGTCTTAGGCTGGGTTCCCTCCAAAGCAAAGCCTTTAAAAATATTTGAGATCAAGTAGCTGAATTGGGAGGTGACCCCAGAAAGCAGTACTGGCGGGATAGGAACAGGACACGGAAGAGAAAGAGACCAATATAAGGTCTGTTACTTAGAGAGCTTCTGCTGAGGACAACGGGGCTTAGTCCCATCAAGGACCTCTGAAAAACTGTGAGGAGTGAGGAAGCTCAAGTATTTACCATTTTTTTCCACCATCCCATAAGGGCCAGTCCCTCTATTAGGCTGCATGAATAAGGAGGCATAAGAACGACAGATAATCAACTGTGTCTGCTACACTATGGCAAAAGCCTCATATTTGTTTTGTACTCTACTAATTCAGAATTTTAAATACAGTATTTAAGCAGAGTTGAACCTCTGGTTTTCTATTTTTCAAGTAAGCTTTCCACATTATGATAAATAGATAAGATTATGGGAAGAATGCTTAAAATTACTTAAAGAATAAGACTATTGTCACACATGCTCAAAAGTTTCAAAAACCCTAATTACCCAATGTGCTAATAACAAATTATCTATTCATTAAAGTAAGCCCTATGAAATCCAAACTCTCTAAACTCTCTAAACTCTCTAAAAATAATAACATCATTCTTTAGAAATAGTCTACACTAGGATTTCTTTCCTTGTTCAAAATGCTTTCTCTAATTGAATTAATTTGAATTAGAGAAAAGTGTTTTCATGTTACAAAATCCAATTGACCCTTTCAGCAAATTGGCAACAGACAATGAAAATCTCTATATTGATTGTGCCGTGACTGTATAGCATCCACCAGGGGGACATTGGTCTTTCACATGCTCTAAGGTTCTTGAAAATAAGGCTCTGAAATCAAGGCATGACCTACACAAGCAATTGAAGCAACTAAGAGCTAAAAATTGCAGCTATCTTCTCTTCTCTTCTCTGTCCACTTTTGACACAAGAGCTTCTCTGTACTTCTTTGTGCACCAGATAACATGGAAGCCCCAGTGGTGAGGCAAAAGTGGGCTCATGAGATCAGGAAGAAAGATTCTCAGGAAGTCATTTAAGTAAATGCATAGCAGAAATTGGAACAACATTGTCAAATCTTGCTTGCTTTCTTTCTTCTTAATCACATTGTAGTATTGTTTTGTTTTTTTCCTACAGACTAGTATTCAGAAGTCACAGATCTCTTAGGTCCCTATACGTGCCCCAAAAGGCATTTACACTTGTTTAATTTAAATTTATATATATATTTTTAATTTAATATTTGTTGTATTTTTCCATTAACATTTAGTCCCCCAGCAATCACCACATTCAATTTCATATTATTTTGCATTAGTTTCATGTGTATAACAAGTGGTTAGACAATGATATACTTCACAAAGATTTCCCCTTGATATTTCTAGTACCCACCTAGCACTATACATAATTATTAAAATATTATTGACTACAAGCTGGCACCCCCAAAGAACTGAATTGTCTTCTGGAGGACAGGCCTTTGTAGTACAGACTTTCCCCTGCTAGGAGAGTGATCTAAGAACCGATCTGTCTCAGTGCACCAGCTGGCTTTGTTGTGAGAGGCCATGTTCAGCTTCAGTGAAATCTTTTGAAAATTCTTGACAAGTTTGCCCATTTCATGATGGATGGGTGATTTACAAGTGCACCTGCCCACACCAGGCTAACCGTTCAGTAGTTTTTGAGAAATCAACAGCACCTTCTCTATTCACTTGATCTCTTCCCGAGTGACTTTTATTTTGTTTCCCTGGATGAAAAAATTCCTTGAAGGGAAACATTTTGCTGATATGAAAGAGGTGAAATGAAGAACAGCCAAAGCACTAAAAAGCATCAAAATCAACAGTTCAAAAACTGTTTGGAACAGTGAAAAAACATCTGAATAGGTGTATTGCATCAAATGGAGAGTACTTTGAAGGTGACTAAACTTTACACATGTCAGAGTAAATACAAAATTTTCCTAAATAAATTCTATTCTTGGGGGTTCCCCCCTCATATATTCCCTATGCTGTGCTTTACATCCCCATGACTATTTTCTTACTATTAATATGTGCTTTTCTATCCCTTCACTCATTCCCCAAACACCCTTCCCTCTGGCAAACATCAGTCTGTTCTCCATATCTGTGAGTCTATTTCATTTGAAACATCATCAGATATTTTTTACTGAATTTATTGGGTTGATGTTGGTTAATAAAATTATATGTTTCATTTCTGCAATTCTATAATAAGTCATCTATATATTGTATTGAAATCTATACAATTTAAAAATAGTTTTAAATATAACTTAATATTATATGTATAAACCAGAATCATGCTAATGGTAATGCAGGCAACAACATGTTTCTTCTAGGACCATTAAAGGAATAATTAGATCAATACTTTTATATGAAAATAAAAGCCATTACTATCCCTGTAAGGCATAATCTTGGCCTTTCACTTGAAATAAGTCGGCAAGTTTCTTTCATGATAAATAATGTAATATTAAAATCACAGTTGGAGAACTGTTCTCTGAATACACACAGCAGGTTATAGGAATTATAGCCCAATTTTACTTGAAAATACACTATTCTTCCCTAATGAGAATGTCTAGCTTCAAATAACACAGAAGGAGAAAGTTAAGACCATAATTTAAATAATTATATTACATAAAATTGAGCACACTGCTTTGCATAGTAAGGACTATAGATAAGCTGTGAAAATCACCAAAAAAAATGACACAGTGAGTTGGGCTAAATATTAGGTAAGTAAAGTCATCATGCAAAACTCTACTTTCCTGCTTTCCCATTCTTAACACAGTTTTAAATAAGTATAATAATGTAGAAGGCATATGTAACCACAATCTGAAAGCCATACTTTACAAAATAAAGGTGCAAACCAGGGTGGAAGAAAAATGCAAACTGGTCAGAACTGCAAAGAAAAAGGCAAATTAAATGTGTGGGCCTATCTTAAAGTCTATATTCTTGTGATCCATAGTAGTCATTCAAATAATGAATATCTATGTGTCTTAAGTGTAAGTGATTATGAACTTTATATTAATTCCTAATACAAAAATAGTACTACTAATGAAAGATATAACTATTGCTTCAGAGGACAAGCAATGTTCATTCGGGGGGTTTTACATCATTAAGATCTAGAAACAAGATTTTAGGACACTGTGATCCCTCTCAGCCCTTGTTGCTCATAGTCATTAATGTTAACATTGAAGACCAGAGTCACATTTCAAAAAAAAAAAAACAAAACAAAAAAAACAAAGGTAACATGACCTTTTTGCTGTGTTCATCCTCTTTGACAGTTTTGCAGAGTATATGATATCCATTCCCTTCTCCTTATTAAGACTCTCTTCTCTGTAGGCAGTTCTCCTCTTACACCCTCGAGCCTTTTTTTGACTTTTTCTGTCTTTGTTGGATTTCACCCCTTCAGATACATTGTCAGTTCTAGAAACTGCATACTTATAAACTGTATTTCTGAGTGAGACTATTTAAAAAACTTAAGCCATGCTAAAGTCAATGTAATCCTTAGCAGCGGCAGCAGCAACATCGTCATCCTCATCATCCTCATCACCATCATCATCATCATCCAGCAACAGCTCTCCCATCTGTCTTCACTCTTTAATTTTCACACTTCATTATCCCAGGCCAAACATTTCTGAGGTGATGTTTAGAGCACAGGAGATTAGAATAATGTCTGTGACAGGTAAGAGGAGAAGATGGAGTAGGGAAAACTTCAGGCTGTTTTACAGATCTGTAAAATGTTTAAGAAAAGGATGAATGCTGGGGAGAGAAAAGCAGGATTTGCCCTCAAACCACTGCAAAGAGCACCCAGTGTTGGCTAACCCATGGGGAAGCTACGTGACAAGGAGCCCCACACTGGGCAGAAATGGTCAGACACTAGGACCCCTGACATGCTCAGTGATTGCTAAAGAACTGCCCAGAAAAAAAATAACAAAACAAAACATTGCTTTGGATCAAAAGCCAATTGTGGCTCCAGAAAGCACTAACAGCAGGAATCTGTCTACTGACTGTACAACTTGCAGCCGAGCAGCAGGTTCTTTTGGAAGGTAGAGCGGAGCAGCATTCCTCCATGACTGCCATGTTTGAACTCCTTCCCTGGACATGACCACGTGTGACATGCAGGGTGTGTTCCTTTCTGACTTCCCCACAATGAAGTTCTAGACTCAGCCACCTGATTGATTTTTTAAAGCACAATTCTGATTGTACCAGTGCCTATTCAAAATGACTTCTCTATTATTTAATATTATTATTTATTATGTATACATTTGACCATTAAACTAAGTGGGTGTTAGGGCCACCTGCACAATTGAAAATCTGCATATAATTTATGGCATCCCTCCACATTTGCAGATTGAAAATACTGTTTCTGATCCACACTTGGTTGAAACCACAGGTGTGAAACTCCGGGATCTGAAGGGCCAATTGTATATTTAATTTAGCCATGTATAAGAGGGCCTGCCTAGTTTAAACTGTGTAGTTCAAGTATCAAGTGTATTTATGATTTAGTAATAAACTTAAAATTCCTTAAATATAAAAGGCCCATCAAAATCTGAGCACAATCATTCTTTCTGAATTTATCTAAAAGATAGTCAACTGCAGTAAGAAAAACACTGCAGAGCCAGAGAGGTAAGCTTTGAAATTGCTGACTTGATCACTTATTAGATATGTAACTTTTTCACCACAATTTCCTTATTATTAAAATGAGAAAACTTGAAGCGGATCATGCAAATGTTTATTGAGATAATGTTAGGGCACAATAAGAACTTACTACATTTTAATTTCATTTCCCTGTTCTTTCTCCGCTCCATGCAGCCAAATGAATCATTTCCCATGCCTGGCACATGTTTCATACTTTCCTGCCTATGCTCTACCTATGGCCCCTTTGAACATCTTTCTCTGCGCCATATCGTCTTCCCAATACCTATTAAAATGCTACTCATCTTCTGAACTTTCACAGCACAGACCCTCTGATCACCCCAAGCAGATGTCAACCCATCCAGACTAAAACACAAGCAAAACAAAACTAAACATTTTGGGGGAATATTCATGAACTACCATATGTTCTTTTTATTTCTGCACTCATTTGTTTTCATTTATTTCTAGAATAAGTAGATCATGAGGTCAAGTTCAGTGTATGTAGGATTTTATGTATAAATATATAAAACATTTAAATACTGGAGCTTCTAGCACACCATTTACAATAGTAGATAATCAATAAATATTTCAACATAAGCCCTGGGTGGTGTGGCTCAGTGGATTGAGTACTAGCTTGTAAACCAAAGGGTCACAGATTCGATTCCCAGCCAGGCACATGCCTGGGTCACAAGCCAAGTTTCCAGTTGGGGGTTAGGGAGAGGCAACTACACATTGATGTTTCTCTCCCTCTCTTACTTTGTAAAAAAAAAAAAATTCAACACAATGTCATCTGATGATAATCAAGCTTAACAAGTTCATGAGATTACTTAGCAATATACTAAAGATATTTGTTTATGTATGATGGTGTTATGAAATATATACTTTGGCAAAATAAAAGACTTTTATTTTTTAGAAAATATGACAGTCACAAATTTATGAAATGCCATCAATGTGAAATGGTACTACAATGAATCAGAAAAACCAGACCATTTTCCCCATCATTTATTTAAGAAATATTTATTTTTTTGCATTTTCCTTCTTATTTTATTGTTTATTCTAATTGTCCCAATTTTATCCTCCACTTTGCCCTTCTCCATCTAGCTCACCCTCCACCCCCGCTCTCACAGTCAGTCCCCACATCATTTTCCATGCCCATGGGTGATTCATACATGTTCTTTGACTAGTTCCTTCTCCTTCTTTCCAGCATTCCCAGCTTTCCTCCCTTTCTCTGGCAGCTGTCAGTCTGGCCCATATTTCCATGCCTCTGCTTCTCTTTTGCTCCTTAGTTTATTTTGTTCATTAGATTCCCCTTATAAGTGAGATCATATGGTATTCTCTTTCTTAATTCAGCCAACGTGCTTGAAAAAACTGTCAACACCTACTCTCTTCCTCATCACACCGCCTACCTATTGCAGTCAGGCTCCTATCCTCATTTCTCGGCAGCAACCATTATCACATTCGCCAATGAACTCCATGTTGGCCTCCCAGAACACCTATAGGGTAAATTCTGACTGACTCCATATCTCAATTTCATTCAGCTCTTTCTCCAAAAACAGCTCCTCAGCTTCCCTGGTCCCTAATCTAAAATAGAATTTTCCACACTTAATTCTATTCCTTTTCAGGGCTTTGTTTTTACATACTGATAATTACCTGACATAATGTACATATCAATTATTTAAATTGTTTGATAAGAACATAGACTTTATCTTAGTCACTGCTTTATCCTTAGCACTTAGAATAGCTCCCAGCTGCCAGTCAATAACTGTGGTGTACATGAATAAATGATGCTCCAAGAATAAAATTATGGTTTAGGTGATTTGATATTTTTACAAGACTAAAATTAGTTCAATTTTTAGTTATTAAGAAGAAGGATTTTGTACATTAAAGTTACCCAAACAGACCCATTTAGTTGGTGTTAAAATGAAGTTAGATTTTCCTAATGTTTCAGCTATATTTTTTTCAGGAAAAAAATATATATATCTTCAAAATTAATTTTTTTTGTTGCCTTTCAAGCTGGGTGCTCATGAACCATAGTTCCATGGTTCTCTCAGCAGGAACATAAATCTCTAGAAATCTCTGAAATGAGTAAAACACTGAGTTCTGAGTTTGAAGGTCTTCAAGCTCATACCCTGTCCCATCTGCATTTTCTTTCATTTTATACATTGAAGTCCCATTACATATTTATTTTAGATGGGGTGGTATAAACATGTAACACTCCAAGAAATATCATTAATGCATAGTATCAAAATGCTATATAATAGGACTAAGAGATCATAAGATCTTTGGAATCATGAATCTGACCTTTCAGTAACTTTACATTATCTCCCTGCCTAGAACACTACTGAGTGAGAGGGATGGCATTTGTTACAGCTGTTTAACTGAGCTGGAAATAACCATTTATTCTTTATTAAATATTTTAGTTTCAATTTATTCAGTCAACCTTCCAACTCTATTGTGTCCATTCACCTTTGCCTATACATTGATAGTCTAAGAAGAAAAAAATAATAAATAGTTTATGTATTTCTGTTTTGGTTTTCTTTTCCCCTTTTCCTTTTTGTAATAGCTGAAAGGAAAAGAAGGGGCCTGAGGGTGTAAGTCTAGAAATAACTTGCCTCCTCTGTTCCTATTCCAGAAACCCTGAAGCTTCTGCTCACCTCCCTTGGATCAATAGCTTGGAGACAGCCCAGATTTCATTAAAATGATGCCAGCTACCCAAATAAATATCTTGTTAGCATACTAAATGGACTTTTTCCAGCTTACACTAACAACAGTCACCTTTATTAATGACAACCACTGAAGTGCTGACTTGTGGCTACACATGTAATATATGTGATGATGGTTAGGAAGTGGCACTGCTCCCTTAATTGACAGGACAGGAAATTCACTATTTAAAGTACTAGAAAGACATCATATTTTGTGTGTATGTATATGTATATGCATATGAAATATACATATAAAATATATGCATTTATATGTGTGTATAAATATATATATGAAATATCTTTTAAGGTCTTTTATTCCAAGTTAATTGGGTTTTCTTACTCAGTTATAACATCTCTATATATTTTTTGGTGAAGTCTTTGTCAGATATATACATTGTTAATGTTTTATTCCAGATTTTGGCTTGCCTTCTTATTTCTCTGCCTTGAAGAAGCAAAGTATCTACCTTGGATGAAGTCCAATTTGTCAATAGGTTAATTTATATTTCATGATTTTTATGTCCCTTAAGAAACTTTTGATAAATCCAATGTCATTAATATTTCCCCAAATCTTTCCTTTAAACATTTATACTTTCAGTATTATATTTAGCTCTATGATATATCTGAAGATATTTTTTTAATTTAGAACTTTATTGTATTTTTTTCTATTACCATTTAGTCCTCATATACCCCCTTCCCTCCAGAAATCACCACACTGTTGTCCACATCTATGAGTCTTTTTTCCTTTTTGCTCAATCCCTCTACCACCTCGAGGTGTAAAGTAAGGGTTTTGATTCATTTTTTAGCATATGCCTATCCAGTTTTTCCTGGCACCATTTTTTTGTTATTTATCTCCACTCAATTGCTTTCACAATGTTGTGCAAATCTATTTCTGGATTCTCCATTTTCTTCCAATAATATTTGTGTTAATATTTATACTAATACCACTTATTTTTGATTATTGTGACTTTATAATAATTCTTGAAATCACATAGTTTAAATAGGTCTATTTTTCTTTTACAAAATTGGTTTCATTATTCTAGGTACTTTACATTTCCATATAAATTTAATATTTACCTTGTCAGTTTCTACATGAAAGCCTGATAAAATTTAGATTAAGAGTGTACTGAATCTAACAAAGTCATGAAGAACTAATTTTTTTTTTTTGAAATATGTCAGGATGTTATATCTTTGAAAACTATCTCAAGTTTTTATTGTAGTTTAGAAAAATAAAACAAGTAGCTGATTCAGCTACTTTGGCATGTTAACAAAAGACTTTGAATGAATAGACATTTACATTTTAAGTTCAAATTCCTTTTCAATATTAAAGGAACGCACATTACACCTTTTATTATAGCTACATTAACATTTTTGACAAGTTGACAAAATACTTGTTGTATACATGAAAAGAACTTAACCTAATCAAGGGTGAATGTTGGGTTTTAATATTTATTAATTTTATACATGAATACCTCAATAAAGAGTGAAATAAAGAGTGCTTTCTCTCTCCATAGCCATTTTGCTTTGATGCAGATTTTCTTTCAGAGTTCGAATGCAGGTTTCCTCACCCAATGGTTAATCTGAAGAACTAATTTTTGAACAATAAACATATCTCTCCACACTGCTAAGTCTTATATAAATTCTCTTATCAATGACATACATTTTCATTGTTTAGATCTTGTATATATTTTGCTATGCTTATACCGAAGTATTTTATGTGTCTTTATTATATAGCTTCATTTCTGTATTGGACTTAAATTATATTTTGTTGATTATGGTATTACAGTTGTCCTGCATTTTCCCCCTTTGCCTCCCTCTACCCAGCACTTCTCACTCCCTCAGGCAATCCCACCACCATTGTTGAGGTCTAGGGGTTTTGGGTATAAGTTCTTCGGCTACTCCACTGTGTTTTACATCCCCATGGCTATTCTGTAACTATTTATTTGTACTTCTTAATCCCCTCACCTTTTCATTCATTTCCCCACACTCCCTTCCCCTCCCATCTGGCAAAATGCTCTCTGTATCCATGATTCTGTATCTGTCTTGTTTGCTTAGTTTGTTTTTTAGATGTAATTGTCAATAGACTTGTATTTTTGCCATTTTATTGTTCATAGTTTTTAGGTTTTTCTTAAATAAGTCCCTTTAACATTTCAAATAATAATTGTTTGTTGGTGATGAACTCCCTTAGTTCATTCTAGTCTGGGGAGCTCTTTATCTGCCCTTCAAATCTAAATGATATATTTGCTGGGTAGAGTAATCTTGGCTGTAGGTCCCTGCTTTTCTTAAATTATATTTTATCTCATAACGTTGAATATTTCTTGTCAATCATTTCTAGCCTGCAAAGTTTCTTTTGAGAAATCGGCTCACAGTCTTATGGGAACTCCCCTGTAGGTAACTTCTTTTCTATTGCTGCTTTTAAGATTCTCTCTTTATCTTTAATTTTGGCCTTTTAATCATGATGTGGCTTGGAGTGGGCCTCTTTGAATCCATCTTCTTTGGGACTCTCTGTGCTTCCTAGGCTTGTATGTCTATTTTCATCACTAAATTAGGGAAGTTTTATTTCATTATTTTTTTAAGTAGATTTCTAAGTTCTTGCTCCTTCTCTTCTACTTCTGGCACCCATATGAAGAGGATGTTGAACTTCTTAAAGTTGTCACAGAGGCTGCTTATATTACTCTTATTTCTTTCCTTTCCTTTCCTTTCTTTATTCTTTTTATTCTTTTTTATTTTTATTTTATTATTTTATCTTCTTGTTGTTCTGATTGGTTGTTTTTTTGGTTCCTTATGTTCCAGATAATTGATTTGATTTTTGACTTCATCCACTCTACTATTGTTTTCCTGTAAATTGTTCTTTATTTCAATTAGTGAATCCTTCATTTCTGACTGAATCATTTTTATGCTACTGAGTTCCTCACAAAGTTCCCTGAGCATCCTTATAACCAGTGCTTTGAACTCTGTATCTGATAGATGGCTCATCTCCATTTTGTTTAGTTCTTTTCCTGGAGTCTTGATCTGTTCTTTCATTTAGGCCATGTTTCTTCATCTCCTCATATGGCAGCCTCCCTGTGTTTGTTTCTATGTATTAGGTAGAGCTGCTTTGACTCTGTGTCTTAATAATATGGCCTAATGTAGTATGTATCCTATAGGATCCAGTAGCACAGTCTCCTCCATCACCCAACCTGAGTACTCAAGGTATGCCCTACATATGGGCTGAGTACACCATCTTTTTGTAGTTGAGACTTGGTTGCTATTGGTGGGTCAATGGGAGTGATTAACCCCAGCTAGTCAGCTGTGAAGGTTGGCCCTGACAACTGACCACCAATTTCTGCCCTCTGTGGAGAATCAGCTGTGTAGGGGCTGGGTGGTGGTGCTCCAACATGGTCTGTAGTTATACACTGGGTGCACTGGCCTGGGGTTTCCTGAATGGTGCAGGCCAAGGTCAGCCCTCACCTGTGTTTTGCCTAGGGTCACCCTACCTGAGTTATAAAACAATGTGAGATGCTGTTATTTGTGCTGAGTTTGGAGATTCCCAGGTGAAGCCAAGCTGTGAATCTAGGCTGGCTGCTGCTAGGGGAGGCCTGAGGCTCACTGAGGCAGCTGTTGCTTGTTTGAGAGAATTTAGGAAGTTGTGATGCAGGAGCCAAGACTAGCCATTCCTATGGGAAAGCAGCTTGGGTGGGCTATAAATTGGGGGTGGGGTGGGGGGGGATTTCTGGGCATCTCCAAGGTGAATTAGTGTTAGCCAGGTTGATAGAGTCTCAGGTATGGCACCAACTTACCAGCTCTATGAGGGGAGGGCTCAGAAAAGGGAAACTGGCCTTTGCTCACCTTGATGCCAGGCATTTCCATTTCTCCTTGTAAGCCACTGGTGGTATCTTTCAAGCTGCTACCCAGGTGCTGGAGCTCAGAAGTGCATGTGGGTAGATGAGTACATGTGTGGGTTCTTTAAGAGAAACTGCTTGAGACTCCAGTAGTGACTTCCAGTGACTCAATCTTCACTGGCTTTTGCAGCCAAAAGTTGTGGGGACATATATTCCTGGCACCGGAACCCTGGGTTTAGGGGCCTGGTGTGGGGCTGAGACTCCTTATCCCTCCTGAACATTTGTCCACCATACATGGATGAGGGACCAACTCATTCTGCATCTGTGCCCCTCCTACCAGTCTGGATAGATATGGCTTCTTTAATTCCATTATTGTCAGACTTCCATTCAGCTTGATTTCAGATGGTTCTGAGCAATGGCTGTTCTATATTTTATTTATAATTTTGATGTGTTTATGCAAAGAGGCAAGCCATGTCCGCCTACACTGCGGTCTTAACCAGTAGTCCCCTGTATTGCACTTTTATTAGATTTAATATAATTATAGTTCATTTTGCTTATTTTCTATCTGCTTAATTTATTATTTCTTTTTGGTGATTATTTGAACATTATTTCATTTTATCTCTATCATTTATATATTAACTGCACCTACTCTGGGAATCTTCATGGTTGCCTTATGGCTTATAATGCACATATGCATTTTCACTTAGCATAACCTACTTTTAAGTAATTATATAACTTTATATATAGTGTAAGAATCTTCCAAAAGGATACTTCAAATTTTCCATCTTCTCCTTGTGTTGTCACACCTTTGATTTCTATGTGTATTATATACCACATAATACATTATTATGATTTTGCTTTAAATAATTAATTCCCTTTTAAAGAATAACATAATGGAAAAACAAACCATTTACATATAGCCCCATATTTATCAATGTCAGCACTTTTTATTCCTTTGTTTAGATTTTTATTTATAACATACAATGTTAAAGAAAATTTTAGGCTGAAGGAATTTAGGGTGGGGGGGGTGGGAAGAGGGAAAAAGAAAGGGAAGAAGCATCAATATGTGGTTGCCTTTTGCATGACCCCAACCAGGGACCTGGCCTGCAATCCAGGCATGTGCCCTGATTGGGAATCAAACCTGTCAGCCTTCGGTTTGCAGGCTGGCATTCAATCCACAGAGCCACCCCAACCAGGGCAAGTTAAATTTTGTTCACAATGAAGGCATTGTAATGATCTTTTACAAGGGAAACAAAAACTAAAGGAATTCATCATCAACAAACCATTATAATACAATCTTATTATTTTATTAACTTATTAAGCATGTAACATGTCACTTATTTGTCTAAGTATTCAGGGAAAAGAGTACTTTTTTTGAGCTTCATAAAGTCCAATTAGGTGAGTACTATTGCTATCTCTACCTTAAAATAGGGAAATAAAGGCACAGGGATGATGAATAAGTTGTCTAACATACTACTACAAGCACTATGCTGTGTTGCTTCATTTAGCACATCCTTATAGTATCATAGATATAAACTCCATGAGGGCAGCAGCTTCACAAAACATAGCAAAGGTTTTGCATGTAGCAGGTATACCACAGTAAATATTTCCTCCTGCTCTAAAAACAGAAAGAGGGATAACTAATGAAATGTATTCTCTTTTTAAAAGTTGATATGATTGTGGAAAAGAAATAGAAATGAGAACTAAGAAGTAGTTAGTAAATAATAGTTTTAGCTGCCTCAACACTTTACTTTGCATAATTATTTTTACCCCATCTGAAAAAATGAAATAAAAAGCTATGAAAAATTGAGTAAATTGAGAAAAACTCAAAAGCTGATTGTTTTGTTGGAAATTGTTTTCAAATAAAGTTTATCCCTTTATTCAACAAAACATTATTTAAAATTTTCTATTGTTGAGAAAATTCTTAAAACATATATGCTTTCCTCTGTCTTTTCAATCAGGAATACTGAAATGTAGTTTAGCCCTTCTCTTGATAATATATTTATTAGAAATATTGATTGCTAAACTATGCAGTTATAAGATCATGCCATCTGGAGTTAACAAGATTGATGAAGACATTTGTTTTATTGCTGAGTATGTTGCTTCTGCTGTCTTGTTCTCATTAGGAATCATGATACAGTGTTTCAGCTTTTCATGATTCAAATTGTGCTGTTAATATTTTGCGATGTCAAATGTATTAACTAGGCAACATAACTGTGCAAATGATTTTAAAAATAATCTCTGCCATTATAATGGTTCTAATTTATTATAATCTTTTTTTATGATTTTATTTTATTTTTAGAGAGAGAGGAAGGGAGGGAGGCAGAGAGGCAGAGAGACATCAATGTATGGTTGCTTTTCACCTGCCTCCAGCTACAGAACTGGCTGGAGACCTGGCTTGCAACCTGGTTCTGTGCCCTGGCTGGGGAATCGAAACAGCAACCTTTAGGTTCACAGGCTGGCACCTTATCCACTGTGCCACCAGCCAGGGCCTAATTTATTATAATCTTATATGGACTTTGCAATAGGTTTTCATTGAGAAACTATTTTCATTTATTTCTTAGAGAACTTGTTTTTTTGCCTCTCAGAATTTTCAGAATATGCCTCATACAAATCAAGCATTTACTTAACTAGAATAAATGATCATCCGTTTGGTCTATGTCTTGAGGACATTGACACATTCAATTCAGAAATCCAGATTAGCACTCTCTCCATTCAGTAATATCAATCTCCGATTAAGATGTGTTTATTCATCTTTGTATTCCACATGGCACAGTATAGTTACTTAAAATACTTAATAAATGTAAAAAAGCTACTAAAAAGTTAAATATAATCATTAAAGAAAATCCACAGAAGTGGATTTTAAGTGGAAAATAATACCATTTATAGAAAAACCAAAGAAATACAAAATATGAATATTATCACCAACAATAATTTGCAAAATGTTCACTATCCAAACTTGGAATATAATCATACAAATACATGAACACACACAGTGAACCCCATGCATACAAGTAAACTGTAGAGAATGTCACCCCACACTTCCCATACTTGCTTTGTGCCTCATGTCTCAGCTGTATGTGTCCTTCTAACTTACTCTGAATGTTTCCAAATTTTCAGGTTTCTGATGACAGGAATGCCTAAAGAATGCCTAAGTTGACGTGCAAAGGTTTTTTTATAGCCTATCACTCAACTTGAACCTTTGTTACTTACTTTACCTAAACATTATTAAGATATTAAAAATCTCAGCCCTGGCTGGTAGCACAGTGGTTAAGGTGCCGGCCTGCGAACCCAAAGGTCGCAGATTCGATTCCCCAGCCAGGGCACATAACCAGGTTGCAAACCAGGTCTCCAGTCAGGTCTGTGGCTGGAGGCAGGTGAAACGCAACCATACATTGATTCTCTCCCTCTCTGCCTCTCTCCCTTCCTCTCTCTCTGGAAATAATAAATAAAATCTTTAAAAAAATCTCAACCATTTTGTTTTTAGTTAATAACAGACGTTCTCTCTCTCTCTCTTTGTATTTCTTTGTGCCATGTCTTTTTTTTTCACACAACCAAAAAGAAAAAGAAACTAAGCATCATTAGTTGACAGTTATTAAAGAGTAATTGCGTCAATCTATAGATCACTTAATATGCTCTTAAATCCCTCTTTCGTCCATCTCCTATCAAGTGCCTAGGTGCTGAGCATGGGGGTATCAGGTAAACAGAGCAGCATACTAGAACTTATGTGGTGCATATTTTAGTTCTGTCTTAGCTACTTATGGTTTCTGTAACTTTAAAAAAGAGTCTTTGTCTGTATGATGATATTAATGCCCACAAGGGCTATGATAGAAGATTTTCATAAGACTCAATAAACAGTTCCTTGTTTAGAACAATATTTTAAAAGCTCGTAACATATAGTATGTAGACAATTTTATACATTTGTACAAAATATATGGCTTTTAGACAATCTTTCTTTGTAAGATGTCATGCTATATTTCATAAAACACAAGGACAATTACTTCAAAATAGACATTTAAAACAAATAACCTTCAAAACAAAGGTATAAAAGGTTAACATTTAGATTACTTGAATTAACATCTACCATACCATTCTGTCCTCTTTTTTTAAAGATGAGGAAACTGAGAAACAAAGAGGTTAAATAATTTGACAAATGTAACACACATAAAGTGGTGGAACTTAGGCAGTCTGGCTTCAGAGACTACAGGGGATTCAGCACTCGTCCTTTTTTCATGGGTCTACCCTTTCTCCTTCTCAGCCTCTCCTCCATCATCACAGCTCATAGGAATCAATTTGAATGAATGAATGAATGAATGAATGAAATACTTCTGTTGATTAAGATTAATCCAAGGCACATATAATTCCATCAAATAACTATCCCGGCTCTCAACACAAAAGACCAAATAGCTGAAATGTGTTATAAGACTATTTCCAACTCAGCAGAACTCAGTTACCATCACTACTTAATGGCAGAGGGTTCCCCTTCTAAAGCAAATTTCTCAACAAATGCGAACAAGGATATTAAGTTCAAATTTGTGGGAGACTCTGCTCAAGTTCATGGTATACTTCATCACCAGAATGGAGTATACCAGGGCGTGAGTGGGAGTAGTACATATAACTTATCTGAAAGTGAAAGAGAAAAACATCAAACTCTATATATGTGAAGTAGATATATTATTTTTTACACTGTACCTTCTGTTTGAATAAATGCAAAATATGTATCATCAAAGTAAAAGAAAATGTGAAAGTTGAACAATAATTATATCAGGTATAAGATTCAAAATCGTGTCTAAACATTTAAATATTCTTTAATTAGATGTTCTGGATTTCATCTGTTCTATTTTTTTCTAGCTTGCAGTAAATTGAAAAATAAAAGAATAGGTGAGAGGAAATAAATACTGCCAGAATATAGTTTCTTATGGTAACCTTGAATGCTATTAAAGTATCTAAATATAGAAGATGAAACTGAGCTGGAAATTTCTGCCAAATCCATAGAGGAAGGACTCCACAAGATCAGGGTTCCCCCTCATCCCCTCCCTCTTGAACCCATACTTTTCTTGTAATTTATATGAGCATAAATATGTTGCTTAAAATTTCAAGGTAGGGTCACTGCTTGATTATTTCAATCAAGGTCATTACAGTATAAACAATATGTAGCAGGAGAACAAGAGGGGTGGGAAGGATACTGATTTAGGAGCTATTAAGTTCTTGTTCCAGAACCATT
This sequence comes from Noctilio leporinus, assembly GCA_004026585.1. Taxonomy (NCBI): domain Eukaryota; kingdom Metazoa; phylum Chordata; class Mammalia; order Chiroptera; family Noctilionidae; genus Noctilio; species Noctilio leporinus. The sequence continues at coordinate 25,492 of PVIW01008062.1, read as the reverse complement.
GCCAAGGGTCAAGCAAATATCATTTTCCTCTATGAACTTCTTTTTCTTCTTTGATAATATAAAGTGATTATTTCAGATAATCTTTAAAGTGCCATGATGTATTAGATTGAATTATCCTATTTGTTCTTATTTGAGTTTTCTTAACATTATAAAACCGGTAAGTCCTGCTCCTCCAAAGTCCCTCTTTGATTCAATGTTTTTTGATATTGCAGAGGGAGTTAAGGAGAACACCCCAAAACAAACCCTTCATTTTATATAACCTATGAATTTTATCAGCAAGAGCTTCTCATTTCAGAAATACACAACTTATTCTCTGATTGTTTAATCTAATAATTTTTCTTTACTTTCTCAATTTTCTATACAGTTTCCTCACTTCTGCCCTTCATGTAAAAGGAAAGAGCACTTAAATGTCACTATATTCCCCACAGAATGCAATAGAGCACCGGAAACAAAGAGATATTCGAATGTAATTCTTTGGCAATCCTATCTCTTCGTGACTAATTGTGGTTTACCGGACAGAGGCAGACCACAGAGAGTTGACTGCTGACTCACCTGCTGAGGGACCCCTGGTAAGTTCCTTCTTTGTGTTTCAGGGCCCTTACCTGCCAAGTAGGGGAAAGCTAATTTATCAGATAGTTTTGAAAATTAAATAGATTAGCATGTGTAAAGATCTTAGGAAATGTCTTGCCATGTATAAGTACCCCATAATATATATGAACAATTATTATAGTCCATTTATTTCTGTTTTGGCATCTGATTTTTAAAAAAGAAATCATATTGAAAAGAGAAGTATAGAACAGTTTATCAGCTTCTGATAGAAAAAGCTGCCTTAAACATGACAGAAAAGCATAATCTGTAAAAGATCAGCATATTAAAAGTACAGGGACCTTATCCACTGTCTAGTGGCACAGTGGATAAGGCGCCGGCCTGTGAACCCAAAGGTCACTGGTTTGATTCCCCAGCCAGGGCACAGAACAGGTTGCCAACCAGGTCTTCAGCCAGGTCCTTAGCTGGAGGCAGGTGACATACATTGATGTCTCTCTCCCTCTTTGCCTTTCTCCCTTCCCCTCTCTCTAAAAATAATAAATAAAAAAAATTTTTAAAGAATTTCTTAAAAAATAGTATAGGAAATAACAGTGTTAAAGAACAAATACCACACTGGGAAAAGACATTTGTATCATATATAATAAGCCAAGTATAACAGTCCTAATTTGAATATATTTCAATAATAAAAATAATTAAAAAATGAAGAAAGAAAGCCCTGGCTGGTGGCACAGTGAACAAGGCACCTGCCTGCGAACCCAAAGGTCGCAGGTCCTATTCCCAGTCAGGGCACCAAGCCAGGTCTCCAGCCAGGTCCGTAGCTGGAGGAAAGTGAAAGGCAACTATACATTGATGTCTCTCTCCCTCTCTGCCTCTCTCCCTTCCCCTCTCTCTAAAAATAATAAATAAGAATTTTAAGAAAAAAGATTGTACCCAGTAGATTGTGACTATTATTCAGTGGTGGAGAGAATGTGAGAAACCACATAGTACCCCAAAACCACATGCAGTATGAGTAGAGACCACAATGTCATTAGAGAACAATTTGACATTGTATGTCAAAAGCTGAGGCCAGGTGGTGTAAGACAAATAACATTTGATCTCACCTAATATAGAAACCTAATGAACAAAACAATCAATGAGCAAAATAGAACCAGAGACATGGAAACAGGGAACAGACTGACGGTGACCAGAGGGGAGAGGGAAGGTAGGGAAGTGGAGAACAAAGGGGAAGGGGCTAGTCAAGGAACTAATAAAATGACCCACGGACATGGACAACAAGATAGGGATTAACTGTGAAAGAGGGGATGGAGTGGGTGGGACAGCGGAGAGCAATGGGGGTAAAAACGGGACAGCTGTAATAGAACAATAATAAAAAATGTGTTCATAAAAAAAAGTTAAATCTGCCTGCAAACCCAAAGGTCGCTGGTTCGATTCCCAGCAAGGGCACATACCCAGGTTGCACGCCAGGTCTCCAGCCAGGCCCTGATTGAAAAGCCAACTCCCTAAGACTGTTTAGGCAGGAGTAGACAGGAGTGCTCCCCAAAACCTGTGAGTAAGGGACCAGTGATGTTGCTCTCCCTTTTTTCCTCCTTCCCTGCCCTTCTTTCTAAAAATAATAAATAAAATCTAAAAAGAAAAAAAAAAGCTAATCAAATACTTTGAACCCAGTAATTCCAGTTCAAGGAATCTATTATAGAAATATTTACAGTTTTTGCATTATTATTTGTGATAAATAATCAAAAGACCAATATACTCATTAAAAGCAGAACAGATGAATTAGTTTTTAGGACACTCAAGCTATGGAATAACAAGTTATTTTCTGCAGGGTATTCCTACCAATGAAATATGCACTACTGTTTTAAAAGCACATTTGTTAATATTTATATATTATGAGCATTTTCTTACAAATTGCACAATTTATGAAGGCAATATTAAGAAATGTATTTCAATGACATACTTATATTTTCTTCATTCTATTACTGTGTTGTCCACTCAATAAAAATCTCTTTGTTACTTAGAAGAGTTGGTAATATTTGTTATTAACTGTTTGCATGGGAACTCGTTTCTGTGCATGTGACCTTGAAATGGCACTTCCTTTCATCAAGCAGAGATGCAACTACTGACATTGGCATTCTAAAACTTTTTCAGTGCTGTGATCTTACAAATTAAATTAATGCTTCCTTTGGCTTTTCTTTTATCAAAAGGAGAGTTATGATCACCACTTTCATTATTTAGGAAACTTTTACAATAGACACATAACCTTTTAATGACAAATTGATTTTCCTTTCTATTTCATCAGTGTCCTTACCAAAAATGTCATTTGAGTATATATACTCTACTGACAGGCATTTGCACCGAGGATATTCAAATAAAAATTCAGTAATAGCTGGAACATAATTCAGAATATCAGCCCCATTCAGGTCTGTCCTGAATTTTAGCAATAACATTGAATTCCACAAATGCCTTAAAAGGGCTACAATTGCTTAATGAAATATTAAACAATTCCATTTTCTCTTTTAAAGATACTTTGTCTATACTAAAATATTTATTTGAACAACTAAAAACACATGGCACATAAGACAGGAAATAAAGCACTTAAGGAGTCCATGTTACTTATCGCTCTACCACGAGCGATGTCATCATGTGAAAAGAAAATGACACGTATTTTGTTGCCTCAAAGGCTAAACTTAGGTAAAGGGACCTAGGGTAGAAGAAAATGTACTTCAGCAGAAGAAAGTTCAAAGCTTTCACTTCTTGTTTCATGCAACACTATCTTCATAAATTAAAAGAAAACTTAGTGATTTTAGAGTGGAAAAAATCACTGCAGAAAATGGAAGATAAAAAGTGAGTGGTGAAATCTGAAAGAATGGATGAAAAAGAGACTTTAGAACTGCTTAATAATGGAGAAGACTGTCTCAAAGAGGAGCATTTGTCATCCCAGGGAGCTTTGAATGGATACTAGGCAATTATATTCCAGATATATATAGGCCAAGTCCTTCTTCAGGTAGGGATTGAGCTAAAAGATCTCTGAAGTCTCCCAGAAGTGCAATAGACCACTGTGGTATTCTACCATTTAGTCCTACACATGTATAAACGTTACTACTCTAAATGTAATTAATACCCACAAGCCTAACGCATCTGGGATTCCTGCACAGGGAGTTGTCCCTTTTGTGAGTAGCATAGCTGAAGTTGGGGGGATCCCTAAAAATGAAAAAATGGTTAAATATCAACTGTAACTGAATTTCTTTGATGTGTCAATAAAAAGTTATATACCTTATTTTAATTCATGGAGAAATTAAGTTACAGAGTAGATTTCTCTTAGTTCATTTAATGATGACACAAGCGTCTATGAAAAAAATTAAAAATGATTATACCAAGACAATTTCCTAATTCTCTAATCTTCTGCTTCACTAAAGCCTTTTGTTATAAAATATCATGTATTGACACACTAACATCATTTTGACTATATATATCAATAAAAAGAGAGAGACAGAGAGAGATATTGAGAAATACAGTGGGTCCAAAATCCTACTATATATATATATATATATATATATGTGTATATATACACACACACTCACACACACATACACACACACACACATCCACAGAACCACCTGGTGGGTGCCAAATTGTCATCTATTATCTTCTTCTAAGGAGGAGTGACTCTTTGTTGATTTTTGCTTTCCAACATTCAAACTTTTTAAAGGTACCCAGTTTTCCTTTGAGGAATTGTAGCCTGCTCTCTTTCTCATTGTGGAAAGCATTGGTGAAAAGATACACCTCAGAAACTGCAAAGGGCCAAACATAGTTAAGATGCTCCTGAGGAAGTGCGAGGCAGAAAGAAAGACTTGTTCTATGGGATATCAGGAGTTATTATAAAAATACAATGTGCCATTGTCACAAGGACAAATAATGAACAAATGAAACAATGGAGAGTTCATTACTAGACTCATTCATATAAGGACATTTTATAAACAAAGTTATCACTTTACACAAAGGGAAAGGACATTTTCAATAAATGATTCCAGGACAATTCTAGCAATAAAATAATCTGACATCTACCTCAGGGACACTATGGAGAAAAATGTGAAAGACAAAACAATAAAGCCTCTAGTATATAATATAGAAAAGTTTATTTATGATAGGGCAGGGAAAGATTTCTTAAACAGGACACAATAAGCAATAATTATGAAGAAAAAGACTGATTAATTTGGACCACATAAAAATGAGTTATTTATGTTCCCAGGAGCTAGAGTTAAGAGAATTAGAAGATAAACAACTCAATAGAAGAAATTTATGAAAAAGACAACTAACACACAATTTTTATGTTTCATATGTGTGTATGTCAAACATATAAATCAATAGAAAAAAACTAATAAAAATATTTCTTTTAGCAGAAATTTAAAGTAAGACTTCACAAATGACTGAATGGAACTCAACTTAGTCAAATTAACAAACTAAAAGTACATTAAGATACTAAAACACACCAATCAGAGTGTCTAGAACTTAAAAGCCTGACAAATACCAAAGGTTGCCAAGGGGGTTAAGTAATGGGAAAATATCAATGGAAGTGAATAGTTATACCACTGGAGGGAAGGGAGGTACTGTGCAGAAAAAGACGAAAGGGAAAATACTGTGACAACTATAATAACATAATCGATGAAATATACTTTAAAAACTCAAAAAAAGAAACAGTTCAACATTGTCTACTAAAGCTGAAAATACATAAACCTAGCAGTTCCACACCAAATATACACCCAAGAGATACAAAGATAAAAACTAGAAACTTGCCTTGGCTGGTATGGCTCAGTTGACTGAGCGCCAGCCTGCAAACCAAAGGGTCCCAGTCAGGGCACATTCCTGGATTGCAGGACAGGTCCCTGGTTGGGGGCATATGATAGGTAACCACACACTGATGTTTTCCTCCCTTACTTTCTCCCTCCCTTCCCCTTTCTTGAAAAATAAAACAATTTTTTTTTTAAAGAGTAGATACTCAAATATCCATGAGTTGGTAGTATGGAATTAAAAATTGTGAAATAGTCCTGCGGTAAATACAAGAAAGCAATGAAAAAGAAAAATAAAAGTGTAGCTAATGCAACATCTCAACTAAATATCATAAACATCATGTTGGGAGATAGAAGCTGGACACAGAAGGATGCATATTGCATTATTCCATTTTTTAAAATGATGTACTAAAAATGGTTAGGAATGCATGTCTAGGAGTTAAAACTATAAAGAAAAAGCAAGAAAATAAATGCCATTAAATAAGTAATAAAGTCAGCATATAAATGAATTTGGACATGAAAACACAGGTGGTAACTGAGAGGACAAAGATCTGGCTCCTGTCCTGGGTGTGGCTGCACAGGTGTTGACTTTCCGATAGTTAAAAAATGTATATAGTTTTGCTTTATATGCCATAGCAATGAAAATTTTAAATAAAAGTGAAATAAAATGATAGGTGTTAACATTTAAATAAGTTACTAAAAATATCAAAGCACCATGTATAGTAATAAAATTGATTGTAACTTTTTACAAAAGTCTGTGTTTTAATTTTCTTGTCTCGAGTTATGCATTTAGTACGATTCTAATACACTATTTCTGCTCATACTAACTGACTTTCCTTAGCATATAAAATTATATGATTATCTTACCCTATTGATATTTTATTGAAATTAATGGCAAGAGAAAGTTTGTCACTGGAATAAAATGAATTTTGCCTATGTCATTTACAAAAAGAATGATCATCCACATCGTCTATTATTTGTAGAGTGGACAGTAAGCACGCCTCAGAGACTGAGAAGGAAATAAAATATATAGAAAATACTGGTGGAACTGTTTCTATATATACAGTCTTCTGTACTGAAGTAACATAAAATTCAAAACACCCAGCATAATTAACTTATTTTATGCAAATATGATTGATTTCTTTAGCTATTAAACTCTTATGGGCATACTGCTTGTGAGACTTCATTCAAAGTAAGCCCAGTAGAACAATTATCTTTTCTCTAGGCTTTGACAACATCTCTAGCACCAAAAACCATTCCAAATAAATTCAGTGCTAATCAGATTATGATCACATAATGCAAGATTGAGACCAGATAGGTGATTTATTATTAAAAAATTGCATGTAATTCTTCCCAAAATATTTTTGAGACATTATCACTTAACAAACCAGATATCTTTATTCTGCCTTTGTGTGTTGCAGAATGAAAAAATATATACACAAATGACTTATTAAAAAATAAGGAATAACAGGTTGCAAACCAGGTCTCCAGTCAGATCTGTGGCTGGAGGCAGATGAAAAGCAACCATACATCGATGTCTCTCTCCCTCTCTGCCTCTCTCCCTTCCCCTCTTTCTAAAAATAATAAAATAAAATCTTTAAAAAAATAAGGAATAATACATTATTTCAGCAAGGTGAAAAAGGAGAGTTGATGATTACATGGAGGATATAGACATAGAAACACACACTTCTCAGATGCAAAATTATTAACCCTATGACACAGTAGACTGGGAATATTTCAGTGAATTTTTTCAATAGATAGAAGCTCATAGCAACCCAACAACTGTTTTCTTTAAGATTTAAATAAATTATTTCATTCTAAAAATATAATGAAAAGGTAAATTAGCCAGACTGTTTCATATACACCATTCAAATTCTCTAAGAAACTAAAAATTTTTTTATTTACTTTCTGTACACCTGACCTAAAAGGAAAGATAAAAGGAATTTTTAAAAGCCCTCTTCCTGTTATGATTTGCACTCTGAATGTAGCCCACTTTCTATCAGTTCCACCCAGGGTCATTGAGTTATCTTTCACAGACAATTTCATGAAATTCTTAAAGAAAGCTTAGATGTGGCCAAATAAAAATAGAAGTGAAGTTGCCAGAAGGAAAAGAACAACTATGCTAATGAATGGTTTTAATTATTCTTACATCTGCTGGGAGCCTGGGGAGGGAGAACAATGAACAAGTGTTTTCTTTATTAAATGAATCCTGGGCTTATTTGTTTGTTTGTTTTCAAACAGCCAGGAGTATCAAGAAAGCAGAATAGAAAGCAATCCTTATAGTTAATTCATTTGTTAAAAAATTAACCAAAGTGAAAATAGAGAAATCCTTGAGGAATCCTTTAAGAAAAACCATCGTAATGATTTAGTATTTACAGATTTAAAAATTTAAAGACTAACTGAACAATATAAATTCACAGCTTATTGTTTTGAAACGACAGATTAACAGATACTAAATACCTCTTAAAGATGCAATGTAGAAAAGCCTCCTACCTGGGGACCCTTTTGTGCCTTTTTATTTCATTCACTCATGGGTAGAGTATTTCTTTCCACCTGGCTCTCTTCCATTTAATTCTCAATATTTCACCTTTAGTTTTCTCAAAGGCTCTTTTCTTTTTCTCTCCCCTTCCATCACAGTTCATTATCTCCTCATTCTCTACCTCAAAGCAGAATTGTCCTGTGAGGCATCATTAAGAGCTTCACATATGCTTTGTGCTCACCTAATCTCAGGCAAGGTGAGAATATTTTTCTTGATCTCACTCATTCCAAGTTTTTCGCTGATGCATGTCATCAGGTACTGCAATAGCTCTAGGGTTCATTTACCACATTCATTTTTGAAGATCCTTTTTTATAAGGGAGGCTATGAAGTCAACTTCCTTTGGGGTAATTAAGACTAGAAGAGGTATCCTCCTGTCAGAAATGGTTTAGGTATAACTTGCCTGAAAAAATATGTAAAAGTACTAGACAGTTTAAGAAGCTTTTCTTAGCCTTCTGGTGTATAATGAGATATTAAGCATTCTTTAAAAAGATGTTATTTATTATTTTTAGAGAGAGAGGAAGGGAGAGAGGAAGAAAGGGAGAGAAACATCAGTATATGGTTGCCTTTCACCTACCCCCAGCTGGGGACCTGAGTGAAGACCTGGCTTGCAACCTGCTTACGTGCCCTGACTGGGAATCGAACCAGCAATGCTTAGGTTTGCAGGCCGGTGTTCAAACCACTGAGCCACACCAGCCAAGGCAAGATATTAAACATTATTGTGGACATTGTTCAACATGTTGTTCTGCACAAAGGCAGACTCATTTACCAATACAATAGAGCCTAGAGCTGTATGGCTTCAGATGTTTGGGATCAGAAATAACCTCAGTCTTTAAAAAATATAAAGTATTAACTGATAATGCCTCAGATTTTTCAAAAACTGACACATTAGGTGACAACTTCTATGACGGTCAATTAAGCTAATTTTCTAGATAATAGTAATGCAAATACTCATAGTCATATGTATGCACTCTGCATCGCTGAAATGGTCAAATAAGTCTTCCTGAATCAATATAGGAAAAACACAAATATACAAGATTTTAATGGTTTAATGAGGAAAAAATTATCCATATGACACACAATCCTGAGAATAATTACGAATATTTAAAGGGTAAATAATACCTTAATTCACCAAATAGCTGTTGAAAACTTTCTTTGTGTCCAATATACAATTCTAGAGCCATAAACACCCATGGACATAACATTGACCTTGATGTTGAGGACCTTATGATGTTTTGGAAAAGATTTACACAAGTAACTATCATGCAAAGCAGTAACTGTTAAGAGTCATAAGAAAGCAAAATATCAGTGCCCTACAAGTATCAGGAAGAAAAAAGATCAGTTTAAACTGGCTGCATTTGATTAGATTTGGCAATGTCATAGGCTTAAAATTTGGACATGTCAATCCATTGGCTTCAATGTGTTGGCAGGAGAGAAATTCTAGGCAGCAGAAATATAAATAGAGGTGGAGGTATAGGAATAGAGAAGCCAAGGACAGGGTAGGAGATCTCTGAATGGGCTTTGGCTAAAATGCTGGCCTCATATAGGTGAGTTGGTTAAGTGTTCAGAGTTGTCTGAGCCCAATTTTCATTCATGTTGTATGCCAAGTTTTTGGAATTTATTCTTCAGGCAAATGAGAAGTGTTACGAGTACAAGAATTATATTTGTTTAATCATCATCCCAACTTTTATGAGTTTGCTAATAATACTCCATTTTATAACTAAGGGAACTGACCTTAGAGAGACTAGGGAGTGAATCCAGGATCAGAGAGATAGTAGGTGGTATTTATTTCAAACCCATCCTGTTGTTACACTACAATGCAGAACAGTTACTACACTATTAGTAGAGCAGTGTTTGTGGAAGATCAAATACTGAGTAGAGTGTGGGGCAAAACAGTGACAGAAAAGACTGAAGTCAGGGATATCATGAAGTTATTATAAAAAAGGTTCAGATGAGCTAAAATGGAAACCTGCAATAACAGCAATAAAAAATAAATATTTCAAATAATACTACAAAAAAGCTAGTTTCTTTAATGAATACAAAGGGAATGCCAGAATAACATCAAGTGACTAGTTCTCTAAAACTCTAATCCAGTTAAGACCAGTAAAATATGAGTAAACAAATAAATAAAAACTAGTAGATATTTAAATAATAAGAAGTAGCTTGGCAAATCCCTAACATAAAACTATAAATGCCAAAAATTGTTATAAGATGTATTGATAATATTTAAGCCATATGCTTTACCTTTTTAAAATGTTTCTATAATCTGGGTTGAAATAACCTGGTAAAATTAAGCAAAAAAAAATAAGCATGGTGTTAAATGAATTAAAATAACCCTTGATATTTGCAATTCATTTATGCTATAAAAGGAATTTGTATGAAAGATGATAACTTAAACAAGATGCTAGAGGAATTAAAAATATATTTCTTTTTCAAATCAACTGAAAGCATCATTAATTTTAAGTATTTCCTTGATGCCCATCACCATGGTTTCAAACCACAGAACCATTACACAAGAAGCATTAAAGAACTGAAACTCTTAGGTCTTTTATTCCATTGTAAATCATATCAAAGCTTACAAACTAAGAGAAAGACTCCCATGTTATTTATTCTAAGGTCAAAAGAGGACATTAAAAACATGTATCTTTGATATATTCCTGCATATGTTAATACTGAGACTACATCTAATCTCCAAGGGTATGGATCAGGAGCTAACATGTTTAACTAAAAACTCCCTGCTTCCAGCACCAGTGAATGAAGTTCACTGTAAGCCACCAAAGACAAAGATCACAGATTTATGTAAAATGAGAATGTTCAAGAAGGACCAGGACAAAGAAGGGAGATATATATAATTTTTACCAACTTAAAAAAAGATTTTTTAGACTGCAGACTTATTAGATGTAATTTTTCTAAAATTTATTTGGGTAATATTGGTTAATAAAATTACATAAATTTTAGGGGCACAATGATATAATACATCTTTATAATCTATTATGTGCTATGTGTACCCTTACATTAACTGCAGCATTATTCCCAACAGCCACGATACAGAAAAAAATGTAAACATCCTTCAATGGGCGATTGGATCAAGAAGATGCTGCACCAACTTTTGAATAGTTTTTGGTGTATCCCTAAACAACATACCAGCTCTCTTAAAACTAGATATTATGGAAGTGTTCCTGCCAGTGATTGTATTGCAACCTAAAGACTCTTAGAATAAACAGAAATCACTTTATTGATTTTCAAGCAAACTATTAAAAAGTAGCCAAATAGTCAGAACTACACCTACATCTATATAACCACACTTATAGCTTATTATAAAAAATACAAGGATGTTTGAGGGTTCCAAGCATGAACAAAAACACATTTGTGGTGCTCGAACAACTAAGACATGGATATAAACACAGTCCTTACAACTTGTACAAAAATCAACTCAAAATGAATCATGGAGCTAAATGTAAAAAATGAAACTATAAAACTCTTGAAAGATAGAAGAAAATTTAGATGACCTTGGTTTTGACAATGGCTTTTTAGATCTGACACCAAAATACTATCCATGAAAATAAATTTGATAAGTTCAACTTTGTTAAAATAAAACTTTTTGCTCTATGACACAGTTAAAAAAATTCAAAGACAAGCCACAGCAAATATTTTCAAAACACATATATGATAAAAGATTCATTTTGAAAAGAGACAGAAATCTCAAAACCCAACAATAAAAAAGGTCAAAAATTGGTAAAAATATTTAAACAGACACTACACCAAAGAAGATATTCAGGTGACAAACAAGCAGAGGGAAATGTGCTCACCATACATCATTAGGAAGTTGCAGATTAAAACAACATGATACCTACCACCACACACCTATTAAAATGACTAAAATCCAAACCATGGACATAAGCAAATGTTGGTGATGGCATGGAGGACGTGGGCAAGGAGCCCTTTAATGATGATAGAAAAACAAAATGGTACGACCACTATGAAAGACAGTCTGACAACTACATACAAAGCTAAACATGGTCATATCATATGATCCAGCACTTCATCCAAATGAGTTGAAAACTTATGTCTGCCCAAAAACCTGCACACAAATGTTTAAATGTTTATAGCAACTGTGTTCATAACTTCTAAAAATGTGGAAGCAATTAAGATATTTAACAGTTCACTGGATAAACAAACTCTGATTTGGAATATTATTCAGCAATAAGAAAAGAAGTTATCAAGCCACAAAAAGACATGGCAGAACCATAGAAATGGAGGCGAAATTGGAAAGGCTGCATGCTACATGATTCCGATCCTGTGGTACTCTGGAAAAGGCAATGCAGTGAGAACAGTAAAAATTTCAGTGCTTCCAGGAGTTAATGCAAGGAGCAAGGAAAGGGAGGAGATGTGTACAAGTGGATCACAGGAATTTTTAGGGCAGTCAACTATTCCATATGAAAGTGTTATGGTAGATACATATTATATATACATTTTCCAAAACCCAAAGAACCTACAACACAAACAGTGGAGCCTAATGTAAAATAGGAAGCATAGATAATAATATATCAATATTAATGCATCAGTTAATAACAAATGCAAACTATTAAAAATAGGTAAATGCAAGGATTGTGGTGGGCACAATTTTTCTGTAAACCTGTATAACTGCGCTAAAATATAATTGCTATTAATATTTAAAATGTTAGAAAAAGTATCTGTGAACTGTTTACTACTGAGAAAAATAGAGCTCTGTATAACAACATCGAGGAAAATGTGTCTTTATAATGTTAATTGAATCTAGCTCTACCAAAAACTTTATACTTTCCCTAAATAAAAAAAAAGATGGCTCTAAAATGTACAAAGAAAATATGTATTATATTAAACACCGAAATATTTTAAGAATATGGAATGATTTCAAATGAATTCCTAAAAATAAAATGAATGTACAAAAATACGATACAAAGCTGTTGATAAAAAGGACATCATTTTTTAATTTAATCTTTACTGTGTTTTTCCCATTACCATTTATTCCCCTTTTACCTTCCTGCTCACAGAACTCACCATACTGTTGTCCATACTCATGAGTCCTTTTTTAAAAAGAATCAAAACAAGTAAAAGTATCATTCATTGCCTACTAGAAAGGTAAATACATTAATAATAATCTGAATATAATGCATATATCCACTCTTGAGAAAAATGTGGTAAAATGGACATGACTTCCAAAACTGATAAATGTTAAATTGTTTAAAAATTTTTGGAGGCAGAGAATTCACAAATATATTGACATTCTAAATGTGTGTACCAAGTGACTCAATAATTTCATCTAAAATATTAAATAAAAATTAAAAGATTTATGTGCCAGGATATTCATTCCAGTCTTGTGTAATAGAAAAGTAACACATGTCCATCTAAAAGGAGCCTATTACAGCCCTGGCTTTTGGGTCAGTGGATAGGTGCCAGCCTGCGAACCCAAAGGTCACTGGTTCAATTCCCCAGTCAGGGCACATAACTAGGTTTCAAGCCAGGTCTCCAGCTGGGTCCATAGTTGGAGGCTGGTGAAAGGCAATCATACATTGATGTTTCTCTCCCTCTCTGCCTCCCTTCCTTCCCCTCTCTCTGAAAATAATAAATAAAATATTTTTAAAAAATGAAAAATAAAAGGAAACTATTAAATAATTCTGGTCACTCCTCATACTGGATCACTATGCTGTCATCAAAGTAAAGCTGCTATATGTCTCATTGGCAAAAATAAAAAATATTCTTACATTTGAATTTGAAAAGTAGATTATAAAATTATACTTCTGATATGATCCATACAAGATTATATACAGGCTATCTGCAGGTATACATTTAGTTTTATTATAGATGCCACAGAGGGAATTTTTTTGTATCATACTTCTTAAGAATGTAGGCCAGAAAAAAATAATTAGAAGTGGTAGGCAAGCAAACAAAAAATCAAGAACAAAATCAGAGAGCTTATTTGTCAAGACCATGAAGCCATAGAGTTTAGCCCATCACACTGACTGGTAACCAACATCATAATCAATGCTGTATCAACAGTTCATAGTAACAGGATTTGGAATAGCCAGCAATCATTACCAATTCCTAAAACCCTACTTCAGCAACCCAGTCTTCCTCTGACTCCCCTCCTGTCATTTGTAAAATCCTAGATTAAAAATCCTATTTATTACCCTGGTTGGTGGCACAGTGGGTAAGGCACCTGCCTGCGAACCCAGAGGTCACCTGGTTCAATTCCCAGCCAGGGCACATGACCAGGTTACAAGCCAGTTCTCCAGCTAGGTCTGTAGCTGGAGGCAGGTGAAAGGCAACCACACATTGATGTCTCTCTCCCTCTCTGCTTCTCTCCCTTCCCCTCTCTCTAAAAATAATAAACAAAATATTTAAAATAAATAAATAAATACAAATCCTATTTAAAAATTCTTTTAATGAATTCCCACTGCTCTTAAGATAGAAGTAAAACACTGTGATGCTACTGGAGCCTCTCAGTGAGAGCCATATTCTTCTCCAACTACACCCATCTTTATTTGCTCAGATGTGCAGGACTCCCTTGGCCACAGGCTCCTTGGGCCTTCTTCATTTCCTCTTCTACTCCAAGTAGGACCCCCTCAAATCATTCTAGTCCCCAAGACAGTGTCAAGTACTCAGTGAAGCCCTCCTTGACCTACCTACTAGACAAAATCCCCTATAATGCAATCACATAACATTATGTACCTTCTTCTTTGGTTGTTCTTATCATTACTACAATTTATGATTGCTTTTATTGATACACATCTCCCCTACTTCATGATAAGCTCCAAGAGTACAGGGAACATTTCTATTTTTGCTTACCATTCCAACGTCAGTACACAGCCTACAGTCAATAAGTCATTCATTTAATGAATAAATCCATGAATTAATCGATCAACCTAAAAGCTAACAGAATTCTTTTTTTACTGCGTTTTTAAATTTAATCTTTATTGTATCTTTTTACATTACCATTTAGTATACTTATTTCCCTGTCACCCAGCCATCACCACAATGCTGTCATCCATGTGCATGAGTGCATCCCCACTAGCTGTCCTCCAGCTCTCCATCTGAGTCAAAGCTAACAGAACTCTTCGGGGTTCATCCTCCATTATTTGTTCTAGCTTAGCACATCAGACGCTAATGTTTACACTGTACATTAAGTTTACAACAAGGAATCGTGTATGAAGAGACTATCACTGACCTTGTTGAAATATTTTTAACTACCAGTAAAATGAGAGTACAACATACTTTCTCTCAATAGTCAACTTTATTTGTGTGTGTGTGGGCAGAGTGGAACCTCAGAGCAATTTAAATTAGAATTAGTGCCACCATCTACTCAATTAGCTAAACTGCTATTATTGAAAACCTCTGAAATGGTTACAGAAAATTGTGATTATCTAAGCAGATGATATTTTAAATATTTTTCCAGCTATTGGATGCATAAAAATACAGCAAATGGCACCATGAACCTATTAACCATCCAAAGATATTCATGATTATATACAATCCTTAAGGCTGTCTCTCTAGATTATTGCCTTAAATTATGATAGAGATCTAAAACAAATGAACTACCAAAGTAGGAAAAAACTATTTTTCCTCATAAAATCTTTTGATTGTTTTATCAAGATGGCATTGAGCCAAAATGCTGATATGGGCAGCCATGCCTAATCTTTGAGATTAAAAATAAAACCAGGGTTTCACAGACATCACATACAGCTCTTGAACAGCTTCATCAGTGTCTGGTTTATATATTTCTGAAAGCAAGTCAGATTCTGCATGAGCCATACTCTGAATTCGGCCAATTACTGCTGAAACTCTTGACATTAAACTAACAGCAGGGTGTTCAAGCATAGAATTAATTTTTGTTGAGATTAAGTGGAAATCCATGTGTATATGAAGAACCCTTGTAAATACTGATAGGCCACACTGTGCTTTAAACCCCTTTATATTTGCACTAGTTATCAGCAGAAAGATAAATATGAATTTTGACACTGAGACTGGGAACAGGTTTTTTGAGGGGAAAGCTGTTATGTAAATTATACAATAAAGCGATAAGCTCAGAGACAACAAACAGTAAATCCTGCTGGACTCCCTTTTACCCCTCAGTGTTTTCAAAATCACTTGCTTCAGAGAAAGCAACAAGCAACCATATTATAATTAAATAGGAATGGCAGTGATGATGTTTTGAAAAAGGATTAAAGGTAAAAAAAAACCATAATTTCTAGACATATTACCTTCTGAGACACTTGGTATCTGAACTGGAATGCTTCTAACTCGACTTTACACTTGACCAGACTTTACTGAGTCATCAGTATAGATACTACTCAGCTCCTTCTGTCCTTTTTTGGCAAAGTTATATGTAAGCTGGTTATCCAGGTTTTCTATATCCAGGACTCTACTCAAGTAGTCGCTGAATATAAACCAGAGAAAAGGACATAGGATAAAAATATTCCTTTATAGTTAAAGGGAAAATTTATAGCACTTACTGGCATAAAATGACTCTGTACTGGAAAAGAAATACATTAAAGGAGAAGTATTCCCTTCACCTAATCTTCTGTAATTGATTAGAGACATTATTTAAGCTCCTTTAAGAGTACCTATACTTCTATTAGGTAATTCTTAGTGTCCTAGAAAAAATTCTCCAAGTAAAAATTTTCTTTTCCTTTCTACATAGTTGAGCTGAGCATAGTAACTAGTTTAATATATGTTCCATGGTTCAAAATCAGAAGATATGTTTAAGAGAAAATGACCATTCTAACCTGCTAGCAGGATGTACACATGTTATGTGCAGGAGATGGAAACTGTAGAGCACCTATTCTTTGGAGTTTTGCTGAACTTATTTGATAACCACTATTTTTTAATAAAAGGAATTAGAGATGATAAGAGATGAACACATTTACACATTTGTATTCACTGGCATTTCTTTTCTGACTACCTGCAGTTTAAAAAAAAATAAACATATGATAACATTGGCTGGAATTTTCCTGTAATTTACACAAATTCTTATCACATTGTATTTCAGAACTCAAATCTATTTTTACTAACATTTAAAGAGCATGATGAATTGAAAATGTATAGTTAAGAAGTGCCATTCATTTTAACTTGGTGGTCTCATGTATTTTAGATTATAAAATGTTTCAGATTGTCAAGATAAAAAGATGATCAAAAAACATCCAAATTCATGTTCTTACAGCCAGTAATTAAAGACCTAGAAATTAATCATATCAAAAAAAGTATTAGTGAGCTCAAAATTTTGCCCATAATATTATATATTCTAGCATAATTTTTTAATTGGGAGAAAATGTAAAGACACCAAAATAGCAAGTTGGCTAAATAATAGGTAACATTAGGGCTTTAATCACAGAAAGGCTAACCAAAGTAGACTTCAGCAAATAAGAGTTCACTGTTTCACATAGCAAGTCTACCAATAAATAACTGTCAATATGGTTTTAAGTTCTCAACAATGCTACAGAATCTCAGGATGTTGCCACACTTTTTTCTGATGTCCTTAGAATATTACTCGCATTCTAAAAGTTGAAAAATGGCAGACATGGTTCAGCCATTATCTTTTAAGATAGAAAAAAAGTGGTAATGGTAAAAAATATCTCAATATATATCAGTCCTTTGTATCAAAAAAGTGAAGGCACACCAGAAATCCAGTAGGGAACTTTTACTTAAATCTCAAAGACCAAAATAGGTTCCATTGCCAACCAACCCTAGCTGTAAGAGAAATACAAAAAAATATTTGTTTTTCAGCTTTAATACCTGGAGGTAGAGAGAAGGAAGTAGAGATAAATGCTGAGTTATCAACAGGATTGGCCACAGAAATTTTATCATGGCAATAAGTTACATGAGAATAGAAACTTGGCTCTGTATCCCTGAAGTAGGATGCTCTGCTTGGCACACAGCTATGTTCAATAAGTGGGTGATGAGTGAACATATTGATAAACAAGTGAAATATCAATAGTCATTGAAAGTATATTTTCAAAGACTATTAAGGGCACTGGAGTTTGTTCCCAATAAACATTATATGAAGAAAGGAAACTATAACCTATTTATTCTGTGATCCCACAGAAACAAGTTTAAAAATAAATCCCAGACTGTTGAGTGGTTCTCTCTACTTAGCATTACTAGGTGCCTTCGTATCTACATTATAAAATGGGTAACAGAATCTACATCCCAAGGTCTTCATGATAGTGAAATGACATGAGTATACCTCACTTGTTAGTTAACTAGTTGAATCTGTTTTCTTCCCTTCCTTATTCATTGAATAGGTTTTGCCCGGTTTTTAAATTTTGTTCGTGATTTATCTTTGTTTTCCTACCTGGTTCTCTCAATTTCTGCTCCAGGTAACTTAACGTGGAGCTTAAAGTTACATTCTGCTTATCCGAGGCCAATCCTGACCATGAAATGGTTAACAAAAAGACAAACTATTGGTGAATATTGCTGACAGTCTTTGTATTTCCAGGAATCCATGCATCTGCATTTTTGTTAAAATAGCATTATTTCCTAAACCTGATAATAGTTTAACAGGATTAGGTAATCTAGTCTTAATAAGGACAGAGTGTCATGAAATCCATTAGACCAAATATAATACAATCCCTACTCTCGGGGACTCATGGTTCAGAAAAAATTGCAAACAGATGTACTAAGTATTATATATAATTATAGGGACGCTGCACTGGTGATGCTGAAGCTATTAGAGAGGGTGTGGGCACAAGTGTGAAGGAAGGCTACTGCTCAACCTAGCAGCAAGGAGACAGAAATCAAGACAGCTTTGGGGAGGAGGTGATAGCAGAGTGGATGTGTTACAGAAACAGGTGGATGTTAAAGGGGAAGAAAGGGAGACAAAGCCCTCAAGAAAAAAGAAAAAGAGAACATCCATTGTTTATTTTTATTTTGTTTATTCATTTTTATAGAAAAAAAATCCTGGGTCATTTTTCTCTTCAGCCACTTTGCTCCCAGACCTAATTCAAAATCCAATGACTTCTGATTAATACACATCATTCACTATGTTAGGAAGAATAGGTCTTAGAGCCAATAACAGGGTGTCTTTCCAAGCACAGACTTGTGTCTTGATTTATACTTCTGAAAATCAAGCCACAATTCAGAGACACTGCTTCATTTTTTTTTTTTTTTTTTAACCTGAGACATCATTACAAGTTGCATGCTGGGTGCAGAGATATAACTCATTATCTTTTATTACAGCACAACTATAATTAAAATCCCAGCTGTATCAATGGCTTTTGAAATTCACATGATAGCTTTTAGCAACTCATGTAAAATATGGAGGGAAACCGTTCTGTTCAATAAAATAGAATGATGCAGCTGTTGAAAATATTATTTCTTTTATATAATGTAAATGCAAAAAAATTGTGCCTTTTCTAACAAGGTTCACCTTTCTCTGGGCTTCATTCTTCCTACCCTCACGTGGTTGAACCCC
Source organism: Noctilio leporinus (assembly GCA_004026585.1). Taxonomy (NCBI): domain Eukaryota; kingdom Metazoa; phylum Chordata; class Mammalia; order Chiroptera; family Noctilionidae; genus Noctilio; species Noctilio leporinus. Next base: position 6,177 of record PVIW01008062.1, on the reverse strand, counting down.
ACTTAACCATCGGCAGGCCTAAATCTCACTTTCTCTGGAATGAATCCCTTCCCAACTCTGGAACTTTGGAAGAGAAGTCTTTCCTGTTTGTTCCCTTATCTTCCCATGCTTTCCATCCAAACAAGTGTCTAGTAATTGTCCCTCTCCTTCATGTCCCTCTCAGTGCAGCTCTCATGGACTATTGGCACTCAGGAAGGGCCAGTACAATGTTGTGATTAAAAGCAAGGGCTTCGAAGCAGGACTTCCTGGGATGGAATCTGCATTCTGCCACTCAGAGACTATTTGTACATAGCCTGTTCTTTGTGTGTGTTTTTTTTTAATATTTTATTTATTATTTTTAGAGAGAAGAGCATGGAGGGAGGAAGAAAGGGAGAGAAGCATCATGTATGGCTGCCTTTCACCTGCCTCCAGCTACGGACCTAGCTTGCAACCTGGTTATGTGCCCTGGCTGGGAATCAAACCAGAGACCTTTGGGTTCGCAGGCTGGCACTTACCCACCAAGCCACTAGCCAGGCTGTACATAGTCTGTTTATTCCTCAGCTTCTTCATTTATAAAATGAAGACTATAACAGTGACTCTCACAGTATGTTAGGATGATGATTGATTTACTATTTTTAAAATATTTATTCTGGAAGTTGGCCTATAGAAAGTACTATACAACTTTGGCTCTTTTTGGGGTTTGGGTTTTTTTTTTCTAAAGATTTTATTTATTATTTTTGGAGAGAGGGGAAGGATGGGAGGCAGAGAGACATCAGTGTGTGGTTGCCTTTCACTTGCCTCCAGCTATGGACCCGGCTGAAGACCTGGACTACAACCTGGTTATGTACCCTGACTGGGAATCGAACCAGTGACCTTTGGGTTCGCAGGCTGGCGCTTATCCACCAAGCCACCAGCCAGGTTATCCACCAAGCCACCAGCCAGGTTCTTTTTATTGTTGTTGTTTGTTTTAACTATTAATCATCAATGTTTGCCCAAGACTAACATGATTCTTAGCACCAAACAGATAATAAATATATGCTGAATAAATGAATAAAAGAAAATAACTGACTAGATTTTTTTCTCCCACATCCTTCTTTCCAGTTTTCCTGCTTCTCTTTCTTCCTTCTTTCCAACCCCCCCGGAATCTTCCTGCTACTTGATGTTGGACTTCCCAGCCTCCAGAGTGTGGGAAATAAATTCCTGGTGTTTTATAAACTCCTTGTTCTATGGTAGTTTGTTATGGCAGCTGAAATAGACTAAGAGAGTTGCACAAAAATGTGAGTTACTTCCTGTTCCTGAACTGTTTACTTAATAAAATGATAAATTTTGTCATACATATTTTACAATGACAAACTTTAAATAATAAAACATGTTCAGACTTTAAAAATCAATATACACTTGTACTTCTTTTAAATTAATGTTACACATGGTAATCATGATCCCACGCAAGTTCAAGGCTGCCAAAACTGACACATCTATGGCATTTAGCAAATGAGTCTTCCAAAAACTGAGACTGCAGCGAAAGCCAAACAGGTGTAGCCTAAGTTTCAAGGCCAGTGCCAAACCTTAGTAGGAGCCAAAACAACTTTTACAGTCCTGCCAAGAGTAAAAATGTCAGAAACTTTGGCAGACAGGTTAAGAACCAATTTTTTGTCAAGCAGCTCTCTTCACCTTCCTTTAAGCCACACAGATATCATTTGGACTGGTACTCTCATTGCCTTTACTCAAAGACCGGGACATAGGGGTTTTAACTGAAATTTAAATAAGCCTCTTTCATCTTAAGTCAATGCTGAAAAGGACCCTAAGATTTGTGGAAGGAGAGTTGGTCCTCTCAGTGGGTATATCATTTGACTTTCTCCTACAATGATGAACATGACCATCTGCAAAACAAGGCTCTAAATATATATTAAATAACATATTTTTTACCTTATTTTTCATTTATTTTAAAAGATTTTATTTATTATTATTTAGAGAGAAGGGAAGGGAGAGAGGCAGAGAGGGAGAGAAACATCAGTGTATGGTTGCCTTTCACCTGCCTCCAGCTACAGACCTGGCTGGAGACCAGGCCTAAACTTGGTTATGTGCCCTGGTTGGGAATCGAACCAGCAACCCCTGGGTTCACAGGCCAGCAACTATCCACTGAGCCACTAACCAGGGCAATCTCTTAAATCTTAAAAAAAAAAAAAAAATACACAAAAGTAGAGTTTGTGGACTGAGATTTTAGTTGTCATTACAGTTTCAACTAGCATCGAGTAACATTACTCCCAACATCAAAGTCAACTCTTAGTTTAATGGCTTGAGTGTACTTGGAGAAGACTGAATTGTTCCCAAGCACCTTGGTTTCCTCTGCCAATATTCATGAGCATCTAAAGGTTAGCAGCTGATTCACTCTCATAAGTACCATAAAAAGATGCTTAATAAGTATTTTCGATCATGATGATGATAAAAAAAAAAAAAGGTTGAAGCTAAGAATAGCCAGGTGAGATAATCCCAAATAGTGGGTACAACTTCCTCTCCATGCTAAATGAGAAGTAAAAGTCATGAGATTTGGCTTGCAGGCAAGGATGGTCTCAATTCATTATAATTTCTTCCTTGAACTGCAATATGAAGTTTGTTATAAACTATAGCCCTGTACCACTGAAAAATATCTATTTTTACAAAATGCCAAAAATATCACCCAATGATATTCATGAGATAAAGCTAAATATATCAAATTGTCAGAACAGATAAGGACAAAGAAGCACTTTCCTCTCAGCCTTCAGAGTAAGAATACTGATCACTGCCAAGTCATAGCTGGGAAAAGCGCTAACACTGAATCTCCAATTCCTGTTGACAATATTGTGCCACAGAATGTGGAGAAGATGCAACACTGTGACAACAGCTGAGTTCTCCTCCCTCCATACATAAGCATCGATCATAGTGAGGTGGTCTTGTGGGCGTAGATGAGTACAGTATTTATAGCAGCATTATCACAGCAAACGAGGGCTTTTCTGGCTCTTCAAATATAGGATCGGGTTTCAGTAAGGAAGACATGGCAGGGACAAGGTTATGCTATTTTGTTAGGTATAAAGAAAGTTAAAAGAACATAGATGTGGTCTTGCAAATAACGTAATTCTTACAGAAAAAAAAAATCAACATCCAAAATTTCTAAAACTATATTACAGCTATGCACATACTGTTGGGCTAAAAATAGGCTATTAAAATTAGAGCAATATAAATAAATAAATAGAATTAGAGCATTAATGTTAGTAAATGTACATTTCATGACAGGGCAGCTAGCTACTAAAGCTTATCTATTGACCTAACATTATAAATACTAAACTCGATTTTTAAAAAAACAGATTTCAAGTTCAAAAGCAAATATTTTAAAAAATTACTGTGCATGAGCAAAGGAGTTTCTGAACTGTGTCAGAATATTAAAGTATCATGAATTATTAATGTAAAAGTAAATAGTATTTAGCATGGCAGTGTTAACATTATTTATATTGCTCCAGTTCATTCAAATTTGATAATATTTAGTACAGTTTAATCAATAAGAATAGAGTTCAAGGGAACATATTTTGCAACTATTCTGCATGTTTAATTACTGTCAATTTACTTTCTTTTAAGTTATTAAAGAGTATCAAACATAATATTTATTTCAAAATATGAGATATTCACTCTAAAATATAATTATAAGTAGCAAACACAAATGAATCAGAAAATAACATCTACTGATTGCATGACAGGGACTAGTTTTCACTTATATCATTTCATTTAGTTGAAAGTGCTTCTATGCCCTTTAATTCAGGCAAAGACACAGAAGAAACAGTGATTCAGAAAGATCAGGTAGCTAGCCCAAGAACACAATTTAAGACATGATCTAAGGAGAGAGGCTGGGCAAACTAGGAAGGGTCTGGCCTCTGGGGACACAGTAGGGCCTCAATAACACTCCTAGGTGGCTCTATCTAAACACTATACCTAAATATAAAAAAAACATTAATTTGTTTAAGCCATAGGTTTTCAGACTCTGTTAGCCAGCTTAGTAATTCTATTAAATCAAATACAAAAGAAAGATATCGTGCAAATCTAAATGAATCAGTTTATATAAAAAGGAGACCACAGAAACATTAAAAATCAATCGTCTCTTTTATAGGTCACATGCCCATCAGTGAAATAATTTTTATTGACTTATAAGTACTTTGAGCACATGTAGCAAATATTAAGCCCATTTCTCTAATATTTATATATATAATGATAATATATGCACATATAGTTATGCATATTCATATATATGTAGATAGAAGTATATGTGTATGTCTATGTGTAGTATATATACCCACTCACACATATAAATATACATACAAATACACAACAGACAACAATTAGTTGATATAAAGGAGTTTATGATCATATTTAAAAACAAAGTTAAGAAAAATCAAGATGGTGGAGAAGTAAGTGGAGCTATATCAATCTCCTCTCAGGACCAATCTGGAATCACAATTTAACTGGGGAGAAATCGTCTGAAATAACAAGCAGAACACCTGCTGGAGAGAAGCCTCATAACCAGAAACAGGACAGAAGAGGCCCCTTCATCACTGACCAGTAGGAAGAGCAGAGACATGAGAGAGCAGGCTGGGCTTCCACAGGAGGCAGCTAAAGGGACAGAGAAACATCTCAGCAGCCAGGGGTTCCATCTGAGGAAAGTGGGTTCTAAGCCTACAACAACAAAGCTGAGAGTAACAGCATCCAGCTGTGAAAAGCAAAAAGCTGCCAAGATTAGCAGTTTGAAAGAGAGAGCTAGAAACATAATTCTTAAAGGGACCACCTACAAAAATACATTGGCACCCACTTACCTGGGCTCCAGTGGAGGGAGGGCAAAGTGGACTAGAGATGCTTAAGGAAAATGTGGGGTGGTGGTTTTGAGGAGAAAAATGAGGTGGAGCAGCCCATGGGGTCCCAGTGCTGAACCATTCCCCAAACAGCAGCAGACCACTCCTCCAAGCGGCAGTAGCCTAAGGGGAAGCAGCAGCCCTTCCCACAGGAATTAATCTGCCCCACTCAGCGATACCCAAACCTCAAGGCTGATCACAGACTAATTGTATTAAAAAATCAGGAAGACAAAGCACACCAATCTACAAAGCAGAAACAAAAAAGAAGAATCACCTAAAATGGGGAGAAAAAGAAACAGTTCATCACCAGAAGGAAAGAAGGAATCTCCAGAAAGAGTGCTAAATGAAATTGAAGCAAGCAAACTATCATACATGGAATTCAAAATAATGATTCAAGGTTCAAAGAAAACTACAAACAAATCCAGGGGAACTACAAAGAATTACAAAGAACTCCAGGGAAGCTACAAGGAACTTACTGAGAACTACACCAGCATTAAAAGAATACATAAACTGTCATTAAGAGCCAAGAGGAAAGAAGAATACAGTTTCTGAATTGAAGATCCCAGTAGAAGGAATCAAAAGCAGGCTAGAGAAAGCAGAGGATCATATCAGCGAGCTGGAGGTCAACATAGGAAAACATTCCCAGGTGGTGCAAAATGAAAAAAGACTGAAAAAGAGTGAAGTAGTTTTAAGAGAGCTGCAGGACAGCAATGAAACGAATGTAATAATATCTGCATCATAGGGATACCAGAAAGAGAAGAAAAGGAGCAAGGGATAGAAAACCTGTTTGAAAAAGTAATGACAGAAAACTTCCCTAACTTGAGGAGAGAAAAACTCATGCAAGCTCAGGAAGCACAGAGGGTCCCAATGAAGATGAACCCAAACAGGCCTATTTCAAGGCACATCATAATTAAAATGGCAAATTTCAAAGACAAGGAAGAATCCTAAAAGCAGCAAGGGAGAATTGGCTAATAACATATAAGGAGGCTCCAATAAAATTATCAACTGATTTCTCAACAGGAACACTACAAGCCAGAAGGGAATGGCAAAAAATACTCCAAGTAATGAAAAACAGGCCTGCAACCAAGAATACTCTACCAAGCAAGGCTCCCATTCAAAATGGAAGGTGAAATAGCCAAGTACTGGAAACAGCCTAAGTGCCCATCAATGGATGATTGGATCAAAAAACTTTGGTACATATACACAATGGAATTCTATGTAGCAGAAAGAAAGAAGGAACTTGTACCCTTTGCAACAACATGGATGGAACTGGAGAGTATTATGCTTAGTGAAATAAGCCAGTCAGTGAAGGACAAATATCATATGA